>JAQFXU010000466.1:0-52559 GCA_034693705.1 Spatulosminthurus flaviceps | reverse complement strand
GGCGTTTATACTCCGATTTATACCCGCAGGTCTGACAGAGTTTTCTATTCCTCCTTTATTTACAATTAGCACTGTCACCAGTTTTGTCTTGATAGATAATTCCTCTAGAACTTATAATTGGAATTAAATAGTATTCCGCTGCACAAGGTCTTGGTGCTAAGTAATGCGTCATACACCAGCAAGCATATGATAATATTTGTTGATGTAAGTACATCATTTTATGAGGTTCAAACCAAGCATATATGTGTGTTATAATAAATTGCGGGCCGAATCACCTTGCTTTTTTCCCAAGTTCATTTCGGTCAATTCGGTCATAACACAATATGAAAATAATAGCCAAATTGAAGTGGCAAATACTTGAGAATTGTTCATTTAATTTTAATTTCGCTACACAATTCAAATTGTAAATGCATCTCTCGTTTGTTTTTATACTACATTCTTTTATGTACAGTAAATTTTGTTTATCAGAGATTCCCTCCTCTGAACTTTGTGTGCAAGTGAGTACATTGGCTTTTTTCCCGTTCTATGTAAGTACTTACACAGACTCTTTTGAAAAGCACTATTGGAGAAAAGAGAGGAAAGAGGCAGAGGTAGGTGCATATACATGCCCTTGGAGATGTAATACGGGTGGATGAATAAAGAGATTGGAAAAGGATTGCTAAAGTCTTTCACGACTTTAATTGTGACTTTAATTGCACGCTACACTTTCCAGACTCGAGAAGTCATCCGAAGAAGAATGGGTTCCTGTCTTTCCTCACTTTTTTCCATACTCCTCCTTCCCTTCTGCCTCTTCTGTTATACAAGAGAATGGTCTCCATAAAATTTTACACTATCTACCTTGAGTATCTAAAAGTCTACAGCGAGAGAGAGAGAGTCCGATGATAAAACTCTGAATTCTAATTACTCAACCACCTCTTTGAAGCTGTCTATTGATGAGACTTTCCTCTCACCTGACTCATTACCCTTCATTTGAATCAGCTACAGATATTAGAGAGGAAGAGGGCCTCAAGGAAGACATTACATATTCGTATTAGTACACACAAGAATGAGAGAGGAATGCTCCCCGAGTAAACCTGTCACATCACCATGAGATGCTAGAAACTATTTTCTGTAATGATTTCTCTCCATAAAGCCTTTGCTCTTTTCTTTTCATGGGCCAAAAAATAAACTACTCTCCTTTTAATGCATATATTTTTCTATATTTAAGGATACTTCAGTCTCATCAGCCGCTTCCTTCAACTACAACTTGTCTTCACTTTTGCATCAACTTTTGTCCTCGGAGATGGCTATGCAATAACATATGTTATACGTATGTATAAGTATACACTTACCCTTGGAGAAAAAAATGTTACACGCCAAGTATAATTTATCATCCCTGCATTAACTTACTATTAACTACCCTAATACTATTTAAAGCATGAAATGCCCCTACAATACCCAACCGTGAACATACGTTCGTGTTAATAGCCGAAACAAAACAAAAAATGCTGGTAGCTGCAAGTCCAAATAGACGGTCCTCAATGAGAACTCCTCATAAAGCAATGGACCTGCATTGAAATCATATTGAGCAATTTTCACATATGTCAAACGAAAGGCAACAATAATTGTCCATGCAAAAAACGAGCGTAAAAATTGTCAGTGTTAGGGAACTCTTGAAGAGCTGTAAGCAACGGTGGGTTTCATATACCCAGGAATGGCCTTCCTGAGGGATCCTCCGGGTCAGGACAAGCGAGTGGTTAAAATAACTCTCGCTAAAAAAACGCAGCTAGCGTCCATTCTGATTCTGCCCTACACAGGGTTACACTCTTCACATATGTACATATCATGGATCGGTGTATTCATAAATGCCTTGTCCCTTTTAATAGAATAATAGAAAGTGTATAAGGGTAAAACGGAGAGCTAATAATCTTCGGAAATATGTTGCATTTAGAATAATTTAGTCTCTCCTCCAGCAGCACTGCATATAATATAGGATTACTTCAAGCCGACCGATAAGAACTCAGAGGTCGACCAGCCCTTGTCGGTACGCTTGCTCTTCCAAGGGGACTGCAGCCACATACTGTGCACAGGGTCCAGACCCTTCTCTTTTTAATTCTCCCTCTCTCTCCGTCTCTCTTTGTGCTTAACACACGCTCGCACACACTCAAATGTACAGACTCATAAAAAAACTAAATATTACATAATTGCTCCACATTACACCCAAAGCTCCAGTAACACAAAACATATGCAAAGGCAGAGACATTTCTCCCTACAAATCCCACACTTCTCCCTGATTTATCGCTATACACACAGCCTCCTGCAGAAAAAAAATGCTGAAAGATTCCTGGAAACGATTGTATTGCTCTCGGATTGTCAAATTAGTACGCCAGAACCCTTACGTTTGTCGGTAGAATTGAGTCGAAATTTATCCCATGGAAATGAGATCATATCCATTTTCCAGTTTATTTTCATATACTTCGCCACAAAAGAGACCCATATATTTTGCAACCATTCAAAAATATATGTCAAATTAAAATTTACATCTCTATCGACTCATTTACTAGTAGTAAATGTATTTTTGACCAACCATATATTTGCTTGAAGTTCGGATGAAACCGTGAGAATAGTTCATAATGCTATGTCCCTTATAAGAGCATTGATAAATGTTCAACATTAAGAAGGAAAAAAACTGACAGTAAAATTTGTGGAAGATTTGAAAAATCTGTGAATGCTGAAGAAATGCTCTAGTGTCTGGAATGGTCTGGGTCTGGATGAAATTATTGTTCCTTCCATGGAATTAAACTGTAAAAATATTGTGATTGAGAGCAACATGAAAAACTAGTTAAAAGTGTTTTATCAGAAGCAGGTTAAGTGAGAGGAGATCCGGCGTCTGCTTCGGCGTCTTCTCATTATTATAAAACCAACAGTACATTTCTCTTATTATGATGTACACATGAGCATGCATACGCATATATGTTTATACATATGTATGCGTGTGTTTGGTAGATGTTTGAGAATGGAATGAGCCCGTTGATTTTTCATAAAGTTTTTCCCAACTCTCGGGACACACGCACATGCAAATGCCAATGGAAAAAAATTAACTGTTCTGATAGTTCGGTCTTGTTCCCTTTTCTCATAGTCTCAAAACCACTGCATACGAATGCATAATGAGTGAGTCAAGAGTCCCTCTCAAGAAGTGACTACTGCATTGGAATGGATGATTCGGACCGTTTACGTGTAATTCCTAGCTAAAGACGTAATGATAGAGAGGGTGAAACACTGGGGACAATTACGTCCGTGAGAGGAACGTATTAAAGTTTGAACGTTGCAATAAAAAAAAGGGCCTAGTCTTTTTCTACTACTACAATGCAAACATGCAGTAGTAGGTTGTAGTAGTCTCGGCTTAATTTCCCCTCTTCTCTCTCTCTCTCTCATTTCATATTGCATGTGATTGGATGAATGAGACGGCCGGTCCTTACTTCAAATTTTTGACACGGCAGTCATAAACTCTCTGTGGAATGAAATGATGAAGGAAATCACGGCATGCATCTCCACAATTATTTTCTCACTCTCCATTTATTTATTTCCATACCACGCTATGCATTTCTCTCTCTCTCTCTCTCTCTCCAGTTCAAGATAACACCCGAGCGCTAAAAACTTTACAACAAAATTTCCCCCATTCATAAAGTACCCTTCGCATACTTCCCTTATCTCTGTCAACACAATTAAAACAAGAGAAAAATACTCCGTACAAAGGAAAAGAAAAAAAACTTTATCCCAAAAAATTTTTCACCTCCACATTTTTCACAAATCCTTTTCAAAATAAAAAAACAAGTCAATGTGTCGGAGTCTGACCTGTGAAAATTAAGGGTAATAAGAGGAAAAGTAGAAAACATTAGGTTTCAATTCCTATACCAAAGGAGTTATTTACTAGACAAGTAAAGAGAAAAAATGCACATTCGACACTCGGTTTGGTATTAAAGTCATGTTAATTATTCAAGTGGGAGAGAGAGAGAGAGAGAGAAAATTATATGTAAAAATTACGCACGCAAGGAATTAATTTAATTATTACACTGACACTTCCAAAACGTTCAAATACCATCTGAAAAAAATTCCTTTTGTATTAAAAAACATTTTTTTCACTTTAAATCTATGCCATGACCTTTTCCCAGCCCACATACTTTACCATTTCCTCTCGTTTAAAAAAAATATTTCTACCCGAAAAAATGTGACTGCTCTTAACATACAGAGATAGGATAAGGGCTGCGAGTGAAGAAAAATTAGATTTTCCACAGGAATTTTTCCCTTTGTAAATCCAATTTCCCAAGGAATTCCAATGTACATGGGAGAGTATTAGATCGGTATGTAATGTACATACATTTTATCACACAACTACCCTTTAGAACAGCTTTCCATTTTTTTTGGCACTTTTTTAAATTCAATAATTATCAATATTTCCCTCAGTGTACATATGATGAGCACATATGTTTGATAAGGTATCTTGAGCGGTCATTTACGAACTGCAAATCAACAAGTAATTATTTACTTGAGAAAATTTATTCGTCAGCCTTCGATAGAGGAGAATTTTTTGTATTTGAGAACATATATAAAAACATTCTTGTCATTCTGCTTTCCCAGATTATTTTCATTTTCTCCCTTCCGTCTTTTTTCTTCGTATTAAAGCATTTCCTCATCCATATGGTCTGAAATATTTTGAGTGAGAAAAAAACACTTTTCTCACTCAACTTTTAGCTTTTTGGATCAATTGGATTTTACAAAGGGATCGTTTTACTTAGAATGAAGGAATTTATGAACGTTTGAGCCTCCAGGTCCGCAATGTAGGCAATGTTCACCGAGTACATGTTTAAATTTCAGGCTATAAACTTGTATTCAAAATAAGTTCTGTAGGGACACAAGTATCAATTACAAAGTTGTATATACACACGTGGAAACATGTACATAGGTGGTAATCAATTCCTATTAATTTGACTAAATGTTTGAAAAAAAAATAACTTTTGGTTCAAAGGAGCTGAATGAGAAGGAGGGGAAAAGCGATTTAAATCCATGGTGTATATAGGAAGAATGAAGGATGATATTCTTGTCAAGTGCTCTCCTTGTTCTAAGGCGTAAGCAAGCCAAGCGTGCCTCCAAATCATAATAAAAAGCTCTACTCTCGAAATAGACGCCACATAAGAGACAAGAAGCACGCAATTCTAGGAAAACCAGAACATATGTCTCAATCTCAATACTAGTACTTCTTCTATTTCAAGGGGAAAAAACAAGAGAGGAGAGTAAAAAGAGTGATAAAGGGAAGAAATCTAATGGGGAGCTTTAATTTAATGTATACATTCCCTTAAAAAAGACAGCCAAATAGAATAAAATACGACAAAGCCAAGGGAAATACTTGGAAAAATTGTCCTTAGTTAGAAAAAGAGAGTGAATAAATACAGGGAGACAGAGAGAGAGAGAGATGAACCAATATCCCAGCAAAATACCATCCAAATAAATATACTGAGAGGAAAGGAAGATTTTTGGGGAAAGAAAAAACCCATTGAATCCTCCTCCCTTTCATGTTTCTCTTCAACCAGAACAACAGATGTTGGATCTTACAGTAAACTCTTAAAGGCTGCTCAGTCAGCCACAGTAATAACAACTACACCGAATCTTTCAATTAACAACTTAAGCTCTGTGTATACATACAAAACCCACACAACACATTATATATACACGCACAACCACATGCACACGACACCAAAAACAAGGATTACTTTAATCCTTCATCTCTCTTCACACCTTCCCGTCGCTTTTCTCCATTACTAAACGTTTTCTCTGTTTCATTATATTTACGTAATTATTATTCTCAATCCACCGGGTTTCATCCCAAAAGCTCTATCTGAAAATTATTTTTAAAGTCTATCAAAATAAAATCCTCCTTTCCGATACCGATACTTCTTTTTGTCACCTTTGCTATATTTCCCCACCATTACTATTGAATACTTTTGCACCACTAGAAGTTAGGTTATACATGATTAAACGGTCGTTTATATCGATGACTGAGGGAAAATAAACGTTTCGACTTTGAGAGTTATACTATATAGTAGTATGTAAGTAACACAGACCTGCACTAAACCAGAGAGTGTGATATTTTATAATCAAAATATCATCGGCGAAAGTCCAAAAGGAGCTATATGCACAACTCGCTTATACATGGTAGTACATACATGCTAATTCCCGTTTAAGCGATTTCTGCATATAGCTCCTTCTGGACTTTCGCCGACGATATGGGTTCTGCGGATTTTATTGACAAGCAGATGAAACCTTATAAAATCATACGAAAAACGTACAAATGGTAACGCAAATTATTTTTCTGGCTTTTTGATTTGTCAATCTGGAATTCATACGGGATTTTCAAAACCCTGCCTCAAAATGGAAAGCATTCATTCATGGGTTTCAAATTTAAGTTGATTGACAATATCATAAGCACCGATGGTACATTCAGGAAAACCAAAGGTAGGCCATGATTACAAGAAATCCCCCTATCCATTAGCAACACAGGTCATAAATTCACCGAGTACATGCCAGAAAAATGCATGGCCAAAATTGTAAATTTTGTGCAAAAAAGGGTGGAAGGTATAGATCTGTGTTCAGATGTGACGAATGCAAAGATCCATTGTATGTTCCAGGTTCCAGAATGCTTTAAAATATTTAATCACGGTTAAAACTAAATATGTAACATGAGCTACGTTACTCTAGTTAAGCATTGGGTACATTACAATTTTGTACAGGAACATAGGTGTAAAGCTTGTGTATGCATTACCATTGTTACTCACAGTTTGTTATTTGTTCATACATACATGTGTAGACTGTTATAATGTTCTTAGTTCATAAAATTAATGTATTTGAAACATAACAATTTTGGAATAATTGATTCTAAACAAGTAGGAATTTTTGGCTTTGAGATTTGGATAGCGATATGGAAGCTTTAATTATAACTTTGATCTCAAAATGTTAAAGACTATTACAAAACTAAGAAAAAGACCACAAAACAATAATCATCCGGATAGGCCCATGTTTCCGTAAGCACTGCTACCACTCATCCAGAAAATTTGTCATTCGAAAAATACCGTGTTTTAGCCTACTTTGTGAACATCCGCAAGAATTTGCAATTTCCCTGTTTCGCTCTCTCGCTTATCTTGTATTATTTGACCGTACAGATCCAGTTTCTGAATATTCTCAATTAGATAATATGTGGCCACGAACATCCTTGGAAATCCCAGGAGTTGTGCACTACATCCTACATGAGCATGGCCGGAGAAGGAATGAGGCTAGTAAAAGCCCTAGGAAAAGAAGTAGTAGTAGTAGTATAAAGATAGAGGCATTGAAACAACAAAACAACAACGGAACTGACATGGATTCCCTTCACGTCCCTTCACCAACAACATGCCCAACAAGAGACGTGGTCAGACTCACCAATACTCCAGCAAGTCCAATGGAGAATAAAAGCAGAAACAAATTAGCAAAATGATTCCTAGCTTTTCACATAAACATGGAACTATGCACGTATATACTCACTTCACTAGTATACAATTATTGCTCCACGGATATATCTCTCTCTCTATAGTTAGGAGAGGAGAGAAAAAGAGAGTAAAATCTCCTTCAACTCATCCTTCCAATGCAATGAAAAGAGGACCTCAAAGTATCGGAGAGAATAAAGCCGCTGCCAAAGAAATCCGACAGAGAGCCTTTCTTCATATCTACACCATGTACCTCTTGTCAGCATTCATAGTCTGTGAGCAAAGGCTATGGAGTAAAGTACATTTACGTATATCTAACAATGTGCACATGTACAAAGAACATTTCAATCTATCCGTACACCTCCAACTCTTACATATATATTTACCCAATGAAACCCTATCAATGCAATAGGTTGGATGAAGAGGATGGAGCTTGTGAGAGTCATCAATTAATTGCCGGAGCCGTATCATAGCTTGAGGTTTTCCCTTCTCCTGAGTAATTAGGAGATTTGAGCCTATTACTCAGGATCTAATTTAAAGGTCTTGACGTCACTATACACAAGTCTACCGTCTGCCTCAGGCCTCCACCTCATACTTTTCAACATAGGTTGGCTGGAGATATTTCATTGCGAAACAAGATCAGACTGAAATAGTTTTTACCAGAACATACTGTAAAGATGAGGATGAGATGAAAAGATTAAAACTGCATAGGACTTTTTCTGCATCATTATCGAATACTTGAGCAGTTGATCCTGTGAAGGAAGCATTCGTTTCGGGTAGAGAGGTTCAGGTATTGTGAGAGTTTTGGTTCCTATGCAATGAAGAGGGAGTGGGAGGGAGTATTGGCCGGACTTGAATGGACGGTGTATGAAGATGGAGGAGCATGAGGGAGAATTTGAAAAAGAATTGACTGTTGTGAGATCCAGGTGGTGGAGACAAGAGAGAGAGAGAAAGACACGGAATATCTGCCCCACAATGACAGTCATGTGAGGAAGGATAGAGAAAAGAAGAGAGTCTATTAACAGCCACGCTCATGTGTCTCCTCCGGATGAAAAGAAATCTGGAGAGGAGCTTATTCTGCTCCCATGAACTCACAAAGCATCTTCTGTAACATGTAAGACCGAATTAACCATCACCCGGACTACCTCCACGCCACACACAAACACACACACGCTCTCTCTCACACATTTTATCCACACATTTACATAGGACATTCTCACACAAAAAATATGCATTGCTGTACAATATAAGGACACACTCAAGAGCAAAACACACCTTCATCCATTCAAGAGAAGCATGAGTCAGGAGCTGGAAAGTGTCCTTTTGTCATCCTCCCTCTGAATCCATACGCAACTTAATATGCTATTCAAATGAGCAGAGTCTTTCTGTATCTTTCCGGATGAAAGGAGCCCGGCCTTAAAGAAGTCTTTTTCAACATCTTACCCAATGCGGTTCTTACACGTCCTGACACCAGCCTCTCCTCTCTCGCTTACCTTCCTTTAATACTATTCAGCTGTAAGGTCTCACCCGTCTCCACATCCGTAAATATTTTCCTTCCTCCTAATAATAAGCTTATGTTTACTCACATTTGTGAAATGGTCAGGGGAAAATCTTCATTTCATAGCTTACCGCAGTGTATTCCTAGCTACTGGCTGCGTCATAGTTTTTCCTTGTTAGCTCTTTGTGCTACAAGGTACCAGTGCGCAGTGAAAATAAAAGCGTGTTTTATTTTCAAAAATCCAAAAATAAATAAAAACGTAAAAATCATTTAATTATTGGCAATATGATCAGAACGAGGATCAAAGAAGGAAAGTCCAGAAAAACAAAGTTGACTGAGTATGAGATTGACACTGCGCTATAGCGCGCTAAGATTGTTAGAAGGTTGTGGGTTCAAGTCCCATGAGTCTCGTTAAAACTTTGAACCTCAGGAAGCTAATCGACTTGACATAAAGCCATTGGACATGAACTTATGGAAGTCCGAATAGGTTTACCGCTAAAACGCTACAAGAAGGGACAGGCCAAGAGCTCATGTCTCACGTATATACAAATAAATACCTTTAGACAATGGGAAAAGAAAAAGGGAGCCAAGGTATGGATTACTGTGGGATTGAGGTAACTGTACAAAGATGACAAGTGGCTACTACTACACTGTACTGAACATACTTCATTGCTTACAATTAGTCAGCTTGAGTGAGTTGAGCACACATGAAATCCATCATAGATTTCAAAGTGGAATGACATTCTCTGGATTCCTGAGAAAAGGACATTGTGCCTTAATCCTCTCCTCACACAAACTTTATGTTCTCTATCGCCTCTCTCTCTCTCTCTCTCGCTCTACTCTCTAAGTATCTACTCACCATAAAGATGCAGTACCCGCCCCCTAAACCCCAAATAAAAAATCTAATGCCAATTCATCTACTAAAATCTATAGAAATTATCTTTAGAAATAGAGAATCTGTCCGCCTCCCTCTTTCTAAGCCTCTCTCTCTCACTCTCTTGCTCTCCGTCTCCACATAAATATCCCTTGACATTCTTTGAATTTACGCCTCATCATCAAGTAGTGCCTTTCGCTTCCATTCAGCATGTGGAATTATTATTGTGTATGATAAAAACTCGTCAAAGAACATAAGAAGAGTCTTTATAAGCGTCATCCTCCTAACCCTCAAAACTCACTCCCTTCAAAACCAAAAACTTTCATAATCTCAGGCACAATCGCATTTTTTTAAAACTTCCCTCCGTTCGAACCACTAAACAAGGCTTAGTCTCAAATGAATTACCTTTAGATTTTCCCCGTCAATTATTCACTACATATTCAAAAAGGATCTTCAGATTAGAATTAAATCACTATTCCTTTCTGAGACAAAAGTATAACAGCTCTCCTAAAAACCATGGCCCGAGACCAACAAAACAAGGACAAATGTAAAACTCAATTTAATTAAATTTCTCCCTTGAAATTCATTTGAAAATTAATTCACTAGTCATTCTTTTCCACACATCCCATATATATATTTATATATATACATATATATATTATATGAGGCTGGTTAACTTTTAAATTCTAAACAGGAAGGAAATGATGAGCAAGAAATAATTACCAGAATGAAGTAATACTAGGGAAAAAAATTCAGATCCCCGAAGAATTTGTCAATATAGCCAGGAGCGGATTTCTGCGCCATTTATTAACAAATTAGTTGAACATATGTATTGGGGTGGGCAGCAAATGAAGAGAAGAAAGGAGTTGAAGTAGTAAAAAAAATATGATTTCATGGTTTGATGGGAATTTCCATGGGTTCTTCCTTCATTTTGAAGGAAGGCCATGGGCACAGGTAGATCGAGCATATAAATGTGTACAAGGGGGGACTCAATAACTATCTTCTACTCGAAAGTAAAAAGACGACCAAGGAGGTGCTACTGGAATCAACGAGGAATGACAAGCGTGTGGATATATTTGTGTTTAGTGGAGTAACCCATCATTTAACTTGTTAACTGCACCTAAAATACAATAGAATGTAATCACATGAATACAAATTGTCTCCGGACTCAGGAGGAGAGCTAGAGGAGAAAAGTCGAGATAATACATGCAAAACCAATGCAATGCTTCTTCTCTTCTACCTCATACCACCTCGCATATAAATTACATGCACTCGTATATTTTTATTTATCTCCCTCTCTCACTATCTACTCTCCAAAAAATTTTTACATCCACTTCTCATCTCATAAACATTTTAACACGGTCTCCTCCACTATCCGCTTCAAACAAGTCGCATATTATCTGTATTCTATAGGTATAATATGTCTCCTCTTATAGTATAATCCTATATGCAAGTCGTATATATCTACACACACAATTTTGTATATATGTACAATGACATGAGCCCATAGGTGCCTTTACATGAACTTACAATCTGCTGCATATTTTGCATTGTAATTTTTTTTATAACAAAGCTTTACAAGTGGACATGGGAATGAGGAAACCCACAGGCAACTTTCAAAGGTTCCCTATTCTTAAGCAAATACAAGTCACCATTAGTATATAGCTATAAGTATATACGTACGTAGTACATATAATTAAATAGTAATGCATATTCATACATGGAAGCTGAGTGAGTATGCAAGGGCTGACATTGTTAAAGTTGGAAGTGAGACGACCCCAAAAGTAGCATCAAATATGATTTGCAAAGGACACATAATTATGCTTATCTGCCAATAAATTTTTCCACACGCAAAACGGACTGTTTTCTATAAGCATAAACTACAAAATGTTACTAGCTCCTATCGTAAGGAGGAATGTGTTCATGCCGAGCCTGTGAGCAAAGCAGATCGCTGGTGGCACAAGACTTTTGCATAAAAACATCACCTCACCTCAAGCCAACTGAATTGCAAGACTAATAACTCTAACCTGTTTCCCACAAAATTTAACTCTTTTCTTCTGTTAGCCTCTCTGTCTCTCTCTATTCTTTAAGCTTCACATGCTTCATTATATGCATATATTCCAACAAGAACATGCTACTGACGACTCACCAGTAGTGAGAAAGATGTATCAAAAAGAAAAATTGGAAAACGTGTTCAAAGTTAAAGAGAATTCTACTTTGAGACATAACATAGTCTTTTGGCCCAAATCTCTGTGAACCAGTTGTACTAGTGTTGTTGTTGTTATTGTCGTCGGAGCCATGCAGACGGTACATTATCGTCTTCCAAATGTAAAATGTAAGTTACTCCGCAGATTCCTCTCCCTTATCAGTCCAGTTAAAAATCCAGACGATACAAACGTTACGGCTTTCAATGCAATGGTAAAGAGCTAAGAAGAAGCTACCCAATTACGAAACCCTCATCAATGCAGACCATCGAGACAATATTCCCAAAAGGCGATCCAATGTTTACCAGCTACAAGTTCATGAAAAGAGCGAGCGAGAGAGAAGAAAAAAGTGTGTGCGGCTAAGAAGTTGTTAGGTATTTCAGCCTACCTCATTGCTTTTGACAGCTAATTGCCCAAGGGCTTACAAACAAAAGAATTCCAAGTTACGGACAGTACATCTCTAACTAAGGAAGTTCCATAGGAAAGCCCTTCAGTAGAACCTCCAGCAGTCATGTACATACCAGTCCCTCTTAATCAACGCTATATTGTGTCAACAGCTATAAATAGCTTTTAAAATCTTCTCACATTTTAATGCACAAACTCCTTAATTTCTTTAGATTCATCTACTTTTTCTGGAACTCTCTTTAATTCACTCGGAGCACAAACGAGCTATTCCAAGAATTTACTTTTAAAACAATCAACATACTCCTTCAATCACCCTATACTATTAAGTCTCTGGATATGAAAGAGCTGAAATATAAATATGGGATTAAGGGAATGGCAAAAGGTGCTAAAACGGGATTGGGAAAGTACAAGTGGTTACTAGTTTTTGTATGTACATATGTATATGTACGCCATGTGATTTGGAATGGAATTTTACTTGTGAGTTCTATAGAAGAATGATGTGTGTGAACAGAGAGAGAGAGAGAGAATGCAAGAAGCTTGAAGACTGGAGAAGCAATTGGAAAAGTAGTAGCTGTAGCTGGTATTAGAAGCAAGAGAGCTGCTCTTGTGAAATGCAAAGTGTTCTCTTTTGTGTTGGTCTGAGAAAGACCCGGACAGTGGGCCTGGCTTAGTGAGACAGGGAAACATAAATCAAGTCACACAAAAGTATCGCCTATGGATGTACATTTTGCCCATGGGCCATACAATCTAATATGTACAGTGCTGTAGGAAAAAATAACACACGAGATTAGATGGACTTCCCAAGCTATGCATAGTGGATATATGCTGCAGTAGCCATATGTATATCATATCTACAATAACTTCCACAGGATCAAAAGGCATAATACGTGGAAAAGGTGTACACTTTAGTCATTGAATTACACACGAACTACTACTTGAGACTTTAGAAAAGGAGCCCTGTACACACTCAAGTTATGTATAGGGCACAACTATTGTGAGCCCAAACAATCTCCAAGACGCTCCAGACATATTCAATGAAGAATGGAGAGAGTTCTTACACATTACTATATATATGCTAGAGCGAGGTAAGAAGAACTTGAGCAAAAGAGCTACAAAATCCTGCACAGCAGGAAGTCTTTTTGAAAATTAGAAATAATTGCTCTACTCAACTGCATCACATGCTTCGTCCCTCCACTTCCTCCACAATCATCTTATATATTCAACCAACAACAACAACAATAACCTCTCGAAAAAGCTTGGGGGAAAAAATCCTTCCAAAAAATTCTCTACTACTATACAACATCTTTAAACCTATACTCCTCCATGTGGACAACATGGGATGACAATGTGAAATGCTATATGATCATTCATGTCAACCTTTGCTCAACAAGTCCTCCGACTGGAATTCACACCCCAAAAAACCCTGCCTTCATCAAGGATTCCATTCATTGCTAAAAATACCGAAGGAATCGCCACAAAAATTCCCTACCTTTCAAAAAGACATTTGTTCAAAAATCTATATACTCTGAGCCTTTGATGTTCAACTGCATAGCATAAGACTCCACGGAAAAAGTACGTATCAAATCATAGGATCAGAACTTATCAGGAACTCTATCCTCCTCCAGAGTAGGATGACACATTTATTGATGACTAAGGTATGGAATCCCGAGAAAGGTTGTGTACATGTACACAAAAATGTAAGTACCTAAAAAAATTCCTACAGTTCAAGAGGATCATAATGAATCCATCAAGAAGATGAGAACATCAAAAGGGCATTTATAGCCGTACCTGGACTATTAAATAGAGGAGTCATGCCCTCCTTCATACACATACACATACAATAGTAATTATATGTATGTGGAAAGGAGAGGCAACGGAGGATGTAGGTAGTTAGTCTACATACAAGGCTTCATGAGTGTGGAATTAAATGGGAATTACTGTAATGAATTACTTTGAATTTCTAACTATTATTCAAATATGATAATTATCATCGCAGGAATCAAAATTCCAACTCAATGTCTCACAAATCCGACAATCAAACACAAACAAATTCTTCCCTCCATGAGTCATTCTTCCTCCATGGTAATATATGAGTAACGAATACAATGTAACTCACAGGGATCGTACGTACAATTCATATTTTTTCCCTTTGACAAATATGTTTCAAAGTTGTTGCTTGTAAAGACGTTGCTCTTACGGCATTACTCTTGTAATGTTGTTTGTTCGGTTGTTATGAATGTTAGAGACAGAGGAAAAAATCCTTAGAAGGATTTGAAACTACTCTTGCGAAAAAACCAATGCATACACGATGGGCTGATTGAATAAAACTCGACTATTGATAAGGTAAGAGATGGTGTTGAAGAAGAGCAAATGAGAAGGGTCGTTAATAATTGGTGTGAAAGTGTTATCAGAAAATGAGGGATGAGCACATGAGTGAGTGAGAAAATGAATACGAGAGGGGAAAAAATCAAAAGAAAACAAGGCCGTAGAAAACTAGTTGACTGGGTTTTTACTTGTGAGTGTATGCAAGCTATGGTAGATATTGAGTCTCTGAATCTACACTGGGCTGAATATGCATATATAAATACATATATATAAATTCTAATAAATTGTACATTTAAGTAGAAATGTAAAAAGTTTAGCTTTATTTCACTTGAGAGAATGGTGACGAAGTTTATGTGAATATAAGTTTCTTGGGTATTCGTAAAAAAAAAGTTTTTGTCATATTGGACATGAGCTGAAGTGTCCAGCGTTCAGTGCAAAAGAGAGAGCGTGTGTGTGTGTATGTACCTCTGATCCTTAAGACTGATAGGAGTTGCAAGGTCCAGACTGAATGCTGATTAGGAGGAAAAGTCGGCTGTATGCTAATAATATGAGAGCGTATATAGCCAGAGCAAAGGGGAGAAGAAAGGAGTGTGTATGCAATTGAGAAGGCTAGTCATGTTCGGAAATGTAAAGTAGAATTTTGTAGAGTGTTTTATCTCGTGGGAGAAAATGAATGATTGCTGGATGGACTGGAGACGTTGGAAGTTTGGAGATGATGTCAACACATCACACGACATAACCACACAACATGTGGGTTCTTGTCTCCTTCCATCACGTCACCCATCTCTTCAAGAAGAAGAAGAAAAAGAAGAAGAAGACGAAGAAGTGCGGGGAAAGACGAGGACGAGACGAGAGCAAGCGAGAGAAGTGAAAAGTGTGTAATCGGTCCGGTCCAATAATTATTATTACAGATGCACATTTCCTCTTGTCTTGTCAACCAGGAATAAGATTACGTGTCAAGGATTTGTTCCTTTTTTCTACTTCTGTACCATGGACTGATACTCGATAGGGAAATGAGTAGGTTCGTCCAAACTTTTAACACTTTGTCTCCGACTCCTTTCGCACTAACCACAACATGAGTAGATATGTGCCTTGTGTGTATACAGATGAGTGGTCAGATCAGAGGCTCTCATGACTTTCCTTCAGGACACTTGAGAGCATCTCTGGTCACGGCAGATAAGAACTAGAACTCCTTCAAACTTGCTCCTACAACACTTGCACACACACACTCACATACACGCACGCATCCATGTATTTTGTACCTGCATATATGTACATATGTACGCAATCACACAGCCAAACACCCGCAATCATACATACGAACACATTAAATACACATATATAATTGACAACATGAAATGCATGCAAACCTACGTAAATACATAAGTATGCTATACTAGATTACAGCATATGTTTTTACATACCTCAAGTTCATGTTATAATTTCCCAACCGCCCATACCATACAACAAACAACGTATGTAGCAGGGAAATACAAGTACACATTCATGCATATATTTCCGTGGAAACCGCCTCTTAATACACTTTGTAAATAAATTTGAACACGTTGCATATATACTACACGTATTCTCAAATCAAAGCACGTAAATCATTATTCATGCAATGCATTTTGTAAGTACATACGCTAATAATAGCGATGGTCAAATATAAAACGTGTACAAATACACAGTCCCTTGTATGCTTCCATTGTAAACACTAGGAATTATACATGGGAATTAAGTATGCGCATACAAAAATATGAAAAAACAATGAAACGATACTTTCAATTGGAACACACAACACACATACCATACGACAAAATCCGAATGCCCATATGAATTGTTAATGTAGCTACAATAGGTGACACTATGTCTTGGATCAAAGCCTCCGTTTAACATGACCAAGAAGAAATCCCACAAAAGCAAGTTCCATGGCCATTTTATGTCCATATACAGATATGCGGCTATTGTACGTAGATGCAGTATTAAAACACCAACAGACCATGGCTTGTATCTACAAGAAATGTATTTGTAGCTCCACAAGTATATTCGGGAGTTTATAGTAGATATAAGAAAATATTTTTTATATTTAATACAAAATATGGCTAGAATTGTTGCAGTGACAGTGTGCCTTGTCTATTCACATTGAGACTCCCGACGCCTGAGGAAAACCTCAGGATGATCACATCTCCCTATTAACTTACAACAAGTATCTCAGGCATAACTCCACACATCATCATCATTCCCATAATCATACCTGACCGACAAGTGTAATGTAACGTATGTCTCTTCCCCAGGTTCAAATATCACTAGTCACATTTCCCCACTCAAAAGTGTCTGCGTGTGAAGGTTTTTCTTTGCACAAAACTCTATTTCCTATTCTTTTAAAAAAATTAATAAGAAAATTATTATAAAATCCTCAAATTTGGCCAACAATCTCGAGCTGATTGTCAGACTGAGGACAATACAGAGAGTGAGAAAGAGGCTGGAAGAGATTAAATTGTTTTTACCTACCACCAACCAACCCCACCATGGACTTAGCAGGTTTCTTTGAAAGCAGTAGAGAGGCTCCTTCAATTACTTCCTTATACAGAGTGCTCATGTGAACTTTAGCAGGCAGTGACTGTATCGTATATGTGCACACGTGTTAGTTCTTAGTCATCTACATAGAGAATATTGTGAGGAGAGTGAGAGAGGAAGGAGTGTTATAAATTTTAAATGCGGGAAAAATAGTGGCGTACAAGGGAAATTCATCATAGTAGATTAAAGTTGACATGAAATAGGAGGTAGGTGTGAAGTGCCAGGGTTTCTCCACACCAAAAGGCAGAACGAGAGAGAGAGAGAGAGGAAGGATGGCAACTACCTCCTTTTCCTAGTAACCCTGGCTTTTTGAAACATCCTCATACCTGTACATATGTACAGAGATAAATCTACTTATATAATGCAAAGCATTATTTGTACGCTTCTCTTGTTGGGGAAAAAATATGAAAAGATGTTTCTCAGACAGCTCCCCACCGTTCCAATTGCTACATGTAAGAGTCAAGACCACGACTGTATAAAAAGCTACGACCTCTCTGAGCATAGTCTTAGTGCCTCTAACAAGACTTCAAAGATACAAACAGAAAAAGGAAGCTGCTAACTCAAATCTACAGCCAAGAGTAAAAGTATACGCAGGGGACGCTCAACACAGCAACTTTCCAGTTACAATTTCACATTTACAGGCTCCGCAGGAGCCCTTTACTCCTCCGCTTCATTTGCCAGCTCTCTCTGTAAAGTCTAGTTCCAATCTCTGCTTCAACTTCCAGAACCACAGGGATCATACATACCCCGAATTTGCAAGCCTTTTTGCTAGTAAACAACCCTCAAACAAAAAATCTTGTTAGCCAAAACAGGTTCCACAATCCATGCTAACGAGTCTGGACAAGGGAAATATATTGTCCCTGAAATCCAAAAATCCATCTTAAAGAAGAATACAAAAATATTTTCTAAAGTAAGTAAATTCTGTGTTCAAATGTACTCTGCAAGAACTGACAGCCTGAACACAAGGGCAAAACGCACCACGTTAGCATCGTGACGTTATATTATTTTACCATGCTGCCAAAAATAGCAGCTATTAATGTAGAAAACTTCATAGAGTCAAAGTTGCTATATTTACCTGCCAGCAAAGTGCTGTAAACAAATGATCCATGTGTTTTGGAACACTCCGCCAAAGATGCATGAGTAGTACAAGAACTGAAGATAAGCAACGGCTTCCAGCAAATTCATAGAAAATAGGGAGGAAATGCTTGTAAAATTGCAAGTTTTAGTTTTTAGGTCTCTATGCATATGCATCATAGATATGTATGTACACGTGAACTATAAAATGACTACGAGAGACTTGCAAAATGTGTTCTGGTTTCTGGTTCTGTGGCTCTAGGAAGGAATTTTATTTCCTCTCAGAATTCAATCCCCATTGAATATTCATGGCTGCACTAGTCCTTCCTGACAAGGTCCCACCATTTTCCATGATTATTGCTCACACTGCTCCCACTATACATACTACACATCATCATGGACCCGCTTCCATTAACCTACATCTCTCACATAAATACCACCACGAGGTTACATAACATGCCGTCAGTTCACAGTTCCCAAACTCTCAAGTTCCAAACTGAGAAGAAGGAGACAAAGTTCTGCATACTTCTCTCTCCACACATGCATATCAGTTCCTCGAGCAATATCATGGAAGAGCATAATTTTTGCGAGGCGGGGAATAAATCCGTACCACTTTCTCCCGCTCCGGACAGCAAAAGGCAGACAAAGTACCTTCTCCAAGTCTGATTCCGACGGAGAGGAGTGCTATATGGAATAAGACTTATGTCGGGCTTCCTGACACAACGAGAATTCAAATTCGCAAGTTTCTCTGTATACCCACTTACTTATTACTACGCGTCTTTCCAACCATTACCACAACGCTCACAAGGAATTTCTTAGATCAGTTAATTCAAGCAGCTCCAAGTTTTTCCCTCAAACATTTTCCCCACATTTAATTTTCTACAAGTTGCTTTTGAATTTATTTACATTTTTACATTTTGTTTACTTACTTTTTATACAGATTTTCTTTTAGCTTGTGACTAGAGTATACTGCACAGTTTATAACTAATGGGGGAATGAATGAGAAATAGAGAGGTCTCTCAAGATATGTGCAAGTGTATAAAGTATATGTATCATCAAATGTAACTTTACGAGTATCCGAAGTACAATGGCTCGGAGTCAGATGAGAGGATAATTCTTGATGAATTCATTCGTCATTCTTTGCCACACCATCATCATAAGTTACAAGATGAGAGAGAGAGAGAGTCAGAGTGTAAGGATCAAGGATAATACCATCTTCTTCGTCCACTTCTTCAACAAACAGGCTCATGTTTTTCAATACAAGTTAGTGGTACAAAGCGGTCCATCTACATTACAAGTACCCATATGCATAAAACCATGTAATGTTCAGATTCCAAGCTGAGTGAGAGCAAGCAGTAAGCAGGTGAAGAGCTTGCGACTCTTACTATTATGTAGGTTGCTGAGGAGGTTCCTCTTTTTTCTCGATCAATTATAACCAGATAGGTCTTAAGCCCAGTTACATGCTAAAGAAATCTAATAATAATAAACTAAATAAGCACAACCACCATAAATCCTTAATGCCTCAAGTTACTTTTACACCTCGCTTTTTGTAGTCTTGTCTAATATAATACAGTTTTACAATGGCACGTATACTCTAGCTACGTGCACCTCTACAATAATTACTTGTAGTAATGGTTATACGTGTATTTTACTGCCCATCCATATGCATGCATTAAGTACTACATACCACACATGCATATATTTTCGTGGTGTGGTTTTGCTACCAGGCAAATGTATACGTCGTTTATATATAAATATATATATATGATATGCATGCACCATCCATAACATTGTGAATGGTAAAGCGATAAGTATGTCGTATATATATATATATATATATACATACAACGCATCATAAATATAAATACGTAGATATAGAACATATGCAAATTAGTTAGCTAGCTAGTGTCGCATAATATAGGTACATATACATAATAATAAGTAGAAACATGTAATGCGTGTCTCTGCTTAAGACCATGTGCCTCCATCGACTTTGTCTCCTGTCCCTAAGAAACGTGAAACGATAGAGCTCCGAGGGAAATAAGATCTTTTATTTTTTGTAAGTACAATACTTGAATGAGAAGTGTAAAAAGCATGAAGCTACATAAAAATGGCATAGAGAAACCCTACAGGTATTACTTATTGAAGGTAAAGTCCTGCTAGAATATGTCTCTTCCATATTGAGAAATTCAACGTGCTCATCTTGTCCTCTTTCTTGACTTTTTTTACTCACTCATTTGATAGCCTTTGTGCTAGGGACTTGTACGCGTATGTATCTCTCACACAGATTTTTTTGTTATCGCTCGAGTGAGAGGCTGATTAAGATAGCGTTCCATTAGAGAATACAGCTAAATAATAATAAGAGAGTCAGTCCACTCTAAGCGTCAGCGTAGAGAGTAGACACAGAGTGAGATTCCAATGACAATCTTCAAGTGGTTCCTTTACCAACAAAAGACTGGCATTCAAATCCATTCAAGTGGATTTAAACTCAGACCTTAAAAGCACTACATACATGCATATGATCCCATCACGTTAGAAGTACCAGCTAACAGCTCATCTATTCTTAAGGAAGGTTCCTCCTAGTTCAAGCTCACACAAACACATTACTTTCCTCGAAGATACTTGGAATATGCACTGGTAGGAGCAAACTCTTATTTATTATTATTATAATTATTAGTGCAGTTTTGAATATTATATCTTTGAAACGGCAGCTCAATTTGATGATACACCTCACACCTGTAGCTGACTGTAGTTACGCTGACAACATCTTCCTACACCCAAACGCTTGCTTTTTAAGCAACAATTGCATCCTGCATGTATAGAACCATTTGGACTACAAGCTATTGCATTTAGGGCGTTTTTACAAATGTATATGTACAAAGTTACTATAACCTCGTAGGAATATAGTAAATAGGTGCGTTTCCTCTCGTACCAATTCTATTTGCAAGAGGCCTGGCCCCAAGGAAACAAGTCCAAACAGCTCAAAAAGTCTGTAATGTCGGCCAGCTGAGGAACTTCCATCAAAATATTAACTGTCTACGCACACACCTCTAACATTTGAAAGCCAATTTTTATGCTCCGCCGTTGATGAGAACTTCCAATGCTGTAACCCCTATTTTCTGCAAAATATCCCCTCAAATGTCAGGCTTATGAATTTTATGGATTATATAATTGCACAGCACATCGACTCGTACCTAAGTCCCGCTTGTAACTGCACCGAATATTACTATACTGTTCGTGTAATTCTAATAATTATTTGTAGCAGAATGAGAAATATTTCTGGGCCAAAGCAATTCCGAATAGCCAATTTTAACTCTATCCGGGTCAAAATGCCTTCCACCCCGTCACACAGCTCCATGAACATAAAGTAACTACCACGGCTAATCACAACTACATAATATGTCAATTTTTAAACAAGCCACATAATATAATTACCAGGGGTAACTCCAATCCTGACATTATTCCCGTACTATATTCATTATAGGAAAAATTGGAACTGAGATCTTCTGCATAAGCGAAACCTTAATCTGGAATCTGGACAGTCGAAAATGACTACGCTAGCAAAAGACTACAGGACTATAACTGCACTACAATAGCAGCAAGCAAGAAGCAAGTACAACCTGACAGGAAGAATGTCAGGATTGCTTCTTTTGGAATTCATAACACGGTGCAGGAAGCACCAAAAATGATTTCAGCAAACCAACATTATTTTGAACTTGAAATTGACGAAGCAGAAAAGCTCAAAATTAGCTATTATCCTCTAAACGTCAAACGGAGACTACGATGAAGAAACTGAAAGATTTTATACAAAACATGCAACGCGATTTTAATGGGAGAATTTAGTGTAAGGATAGGACAGAAGCACCAAACTATTTTACAACTTAACAACAATACTTATATTTATAGCTTTTATTTTTTATTACATTTTGAAGATGGTTAACTATGTTACAACTACGGGTATGAATCCGAGTATGAGCCCACACAAATAAGCAAATTGGTTTTTATCTAATTACAGAGTGTACGTTCATAATAATAAAGATCGGGATTACTTGCTTCAAATTTACCTTTGTATTCCAAAAATCTTAAAAAAAGTATTAAACCAAAGTAGCCTTTTTTTAACTTTTAATTAGCCATTCCTGTAAACAAACTGTCTACCTTTCTTATTAAAGTTCAGAGATTTTCGATTTTCCACTGAGTGTGAGCAGAGAGAGGAGTAAATTCAAAATTAAAGCATCGGATCTCACACCCTCGGATAAATTCAAATCTTCCGTGCAACTTGGTAATTAGCACTATATATTTAGCTTACAATTCCTAAATTTTTCTCGTATTCCTCGCACCCCTCTTTTCTCGCCCTACAACCATAACGTTAAATATCCCGTCAAGAATAAAATCACGTCGTATGAAGATTGGTCCTTTGGAAAAGCATTCTGCCACTGAAATAGGAAATGACAATGGTATATACAATATATACAAGTTAGACTAAGTACGTACTAATGTTTCCAATCATTCTGGTAATTTCCATTGTGGAACCAAATGATTAGCAACTTGGCCCTAGACTTTGTAACCGCTCAAAGTCTCACCAACAAGCCACAAATAACATCATAAAAGGGCTAGTACATGCTCGAACGTGATCAACCTCTACCTGTTTGTTCACACATTGTCATGTTATTCTGTTGGTCAATCGTATTTCGTCAATTTTATAAATCACAACTCCAAGGAACGTCCGCATTTCCCTCGTTTCTCTATTTACTATCATACTAATGACAATGCACCTAAACATGTGAAATAACGTGTCTCTCACGCTGTCTCCTTCCAACAGAACACCCAGGCGCTATGCCTCTTTACTCTCTCTAGACTCTGTCCCGGATTAATTCCGACAGTGAGTGTCTCGGCCTAATCCCTTGAACCAATCCTCGTCAAAAGAACCTATAGATAAACAAACATGGTGAAAAGGAAGACATTAACGCGAAACTCCAAAGGAATCTACAAGTGACTGACAGAAGTCATAGCCTTGGCCAGACTTTCGGTAAATAAAAGACTCCTTATTACCTGCAAGTATAGCCAGAGTGACTCCAACTTGCTTCCTTCTACTCTACAAAAGGATAAGGTCATAGCTCTAATTGAAGTTGATCTATTAATGTTGTTGAGAGTCAAAAAAGTCTCGCAACTTGTCAAAGTGCATGAGAGAGAGGTAAAGTAGGAGGGTGTGAGTCAAGAGTCATAAAGTACGTTCAGAAGCGACCACCACCAGGAACCATTAGCGGGAGAGAGAGAGAGCCAATGCCACAAACCATAAAGTTCTGACGATAAGTGGCTAAGCACACAGAGGATCAAGTGAGAGGCATTTATAAAAGAAAATGGCTTCTCACTTTTCTCCTTCTAACAATTCATATGGATTATATACATGCACATTCATATACTATATGAATGAATCCATAAGTCATGAAACGAAAAGTGGAAGAAAATTTCCTAAAAAAAGATAGCTTATCCCAATTCCAATGGAATATTTACTTAAAGCAACCATTGTCCTCGCAGTTATTCTATTGTTGAAGGCTCAATGTGGGAAATAAGTGTGTGTTTGTTTGCGGAGGGAAAATGTGCTCATGTGTGTACTTATACTAGAACAACTCAGCACCACAACTCTTTCAGATAAAACATGCCATTAATACCTACCTCAATGCTCGACACAAGTGCTCTTGTCTCCTTCCAATATGTAACTGTCATTTTTTAAGGCTCGTTGTATCATGTACCTAATATTTTCTCAAACTTCATCCGTATAGAACAGATTTGTAACTCATTCTCTGAGCATTCTCAATTTTTTATAGTAGAGATGTATACACAAATGCAATTTTCGAGAGTCAAAGCAATGTAACTTCAATTATTATTATTGCTTGGGCTTTATTATTGCTAGATGCGAGTAAGTACAAGAAACTATGTACGGACACTTGTCTTGTCACCCTTCGCTCCATAATTTACACAATGGTTGTAATCGCAGCCACACACGCATCTATACATAAGAACGCAAATCTCCAAGCTCTTCCCACAATTACTTCATTTTTACTACTACTACTACCACTAATACTACTACTGTTATCTCTAGCTAATCCTTAACTTCACACTTACTTGCGTTCCCTTTTTTTTTACATACATCAATCAAGTCCAACATGGAAAGATGGAAAATAAGGATCATCCCTGCCAATAAATACCTACATAATAAATACTTATAAATAATGCTCAGCATAAATTGTTAACTTGTAGAAATGTGAGATGCATTTATATTTACTTATGACTATAATACAATGCGCTATCAAACGTAGCATAGCGATTACACCTCCATGCTCCCTATATATTTGAGCACTATAGTAGTTGCAAAGTGCGATTTAAATTACATTGAGTATTGTGTCATGACACCAACAATGGTTCGATAAGATCCAAACCAAAGGGATCCAACGATCACAATAAAAATGCATTGATACTCAGTAACGTATAGGAACGTTACTTATTAAATGGAGTGTAGTATATACACACATTATAAGATACAGGGGATATTACACACTCAAGATTTGGAATGAAGCTACTCTCATTGAGGTTAGGATAGCTTTTATGAGGACGAAAATAGATTGTGAATTATTACGTAAATCCAAGATGTAGCCTGAGATGTGAGAGACGAAAGTGGTTATCACTTTTATATATCAAGTGTTGTGTATTTACTTACATGGGATTGGAAGTGTTCCAATGGACGTTGTAGACTTTACTACTACAGCACAGGGAGCACAAAATAAGAGTATGAGTGAGGATGAGAGACACCAACTTGAAGGTGTTGACTGAAGCACCGCTGGAGCATTTGGAGCTCATACTTCCGGTCTGATGCTGGCCTCAAGAACATGTACACCTTCGGAGCCACCGAGTCCAGCCAACCACACCGAAACTAACAAACCACACTCACCCTGACGCTTCATATCACGTAACACATCACCTTCCGCCAAAACTTCTCTCCGTGTTGCTCCGAATCTTTCTTTCTTTTTTTCCCCTCTCTTCAGATTTCTTCCCTTCCCTCAACCTCATAAAACATGCATTAAGCCTTTTTTATCTCAGCCACTTGTTGCACTCACTCTTCTATTTCTTCGTCTTCTTCTACTATACTTCTCCTCAGGATATATCTTCCACAAACGCAGTCACACGCTCAGAGACGACTCCTCATTTGCAAGATACAACGGAGTGTGTAGGTGTGTTGATTTAATTCAAAATCAACAATTGTCAGCAAAATATGACTTGTTCAAAGTCTACGTAGAGATGTCAATGTGGGTATATATAATTACATGCGAACAATACAAAAGTAAAAACAAATATCTTCACAAGAATTTCAACAGTCATCGGTTGAAAGTGTACTCAATTACAATACAATATATCGTTGAAAATTAAGAAGTTTCTCTCTTTCAAATGATTCATTAAAAATCCCCCACGCAATAATAATCTCTCACACACGGACAGAGACCGTCCCTTCAAGATTTATCTTCCAAGTGTTCCCTATATCTTCTTTCCCAATCCTACTATTTCCACATTTCAAACAATTAAACAACGAAGATTCCAATTATTATTTAGTTTTTTGATTGCTCATTTCAAAACCTGTTCAACATTTGGAAATGTTGTAAGATACAAAAATGAAATGAGGAAACCAAGTAATTCAAGATTGGAAATTTTCTAGTCCTCAATTCCACAAATAATCCTCACATAAATTCTAAGCTTTCAGAAACTTATGGAATTTTTAAAAAACGTTTTTTTTTTAAATTGTCGTTTTTACGAAGGAACTATGGAGACACTTTTTATTTCCAGTCCATGAGACTCGAGACGGAGTTAGTTAATAAAGTAGAGATACAGTTACATGTAAAAAATCCCAGAGAACAACTGCTCCAACAAGGTTTAGGTGGGAGAGACAAAAATTCCTTTCCAGTCTGTCACCTCCTTTAGCTCAATTTTCCTTCAGTGATAAAGGACAGGGGCAAAAAGGTTAAGTTAATCAACTGGAAATCCACTTCTCACCTTCGTCTCATCCTGGAAACTTATATATCTTTGTTGGGAGAAAAAACTGTCCTTTTTTTTAAAATACTTGTTACATACTTTCTTTAAAGATATAATCCGGAATCTGATTTATTTTTTATTAATTACTATTTTCCCAACTAATCCACTTTTTCAACAGGATATTTAACAATATAAAAAAATCCAGCGAGGAAAGTACTTCAACAAGAAACAAGAATTGTTTTTAGTAGAACTAAGTTTTTTGTTGTATAGAGACAAATATATCCATCCCCGTGCTCACCGATTAAGTGTGAGGATACAAAATGCTTCTGTGTCTACTCCAACTGTCAAGCTTCTCCACCCCTCAAGCACTTCTGGAACTTGTTGCATTAAATGTTGACGTATGATTGTGTAAATATAGAAGAACTCTTCCGTCAGTTTGTATAGATGCGTTGATTTGTCTTCAACGGTTTCAATTATATAAAAAGCGCTTCCACATTACGGGTCTCGCTATGCTTTCATTAATTATTCCTTTAACAGAGCAAATGCAGGTAAGGATTTCCAACGAGGAACTTTAATAAGAGTTGATATGTTGAAATTAATGGGACTTTCTGCGTGTAAAGGAGGCACGGTTGGAAATAATTTGTCAAATCTGATGAAATTACTGTTGAGAGGTATAAAATGAGTGAGCGAGAGAGAGAGAGATAGAGTGACTCGAGCAAGGCACTCGAATTATGATTGCTGGACTGACCACAATTCGTCGGCAACGTGCATCCTCACCACAAAATTCTCCTTTCCCACTAACATAATCCACCAAGGGAATTCTCCCTTCAATGTTCCAAGTCCAAACTGAAGTTCGATGACAAAAAAATCAAATCAAATCAACAGTATTTGAATGTAAAACAATCTCTTTCACAAGTCAACTCCGAATTAAGATTCTTCTGTCAGTAACAATTGCATTTTGTCTTATGTATCCTTGCGCCTCGTGATTATATAGGAACAGTTCCTGATTCCTCAGTACGTAACTGGAGTCAAACGTTTAACTACTTCGTTTGAGAACAGAAAATAGACGGAATGACGGAGTTTTAGTAGAGCAGGAAAGGGAGTATCAGATGTTCCTTGTGGATATTTGCTGGTAGACAATAATTCGAATGAGGAATAAAACTTGACACCGTAGATAAGACACACTGGTCACCGTGAGAATGTCTCTAGGATATTCAAGCACTTAAGCCTGTACATTTGTCACAAAACTCCGCTTTGTATCACACTTCAAGTTTAAACTGTGAGGATTTGAGCAGATGTAATTATAAACTTTTCCCGACCAAAGGATCCCCACAGCTCAAGTGACATTATTTCCTTCGGCTCAATCTCTAAATATTAACGACACCAATGAGGATTCTCTCATGGAATGAATTCACCCACCCACAAGATTATATATAAACTAAACACTCCAAACTCCAATTGCTCAAGCTATATCAAAGGATTTTATAAGATCCTCAATATTCGTGTATTAGAACTTATTCAAAAATAAGAGGACCAAACGTCAATATGTAAAGTGATCACACTTGGATGCAGCTCACTTCAGAAAAAACGTACAGATAATTTTTTGATGATGTGACCAGCCAGAGAGTAGCCCTCAAACTGACTAACAATATTTGTGTGGAAGGGAGAGATGAAGTTGTGCTCTAGCCTCTGGCTCTCATTTCTTCAATGTTGGCTCCGTGTGTGAAAGACCTCCCTCCACCGCCCCAGGACACGACAAAGATTCTTTAACGTAAGAATAAGTTATAAGAAAGGCATGTTGAATGCTCCAAACTCCAAACCCCCTTTAAACTTGAAATATATACATAGGCACACATATATACAACAGCCCAGTGTCAATCTTTGAACACACACTTAACATCTATCCACATGGAAGGTGCAGGCAGAGAGTGCACAAGAAGAAGAAAGACGAAGAAGAAAAAGAAGAGGCATAGGGAATTTATTCTTCACTTCAAATGCACCAGCATGTTATATAGCAGTGTATATATATACCAGCAGCTACGCTTACGCAGCTCTATATGTTCAATGCTATTAACATTATGGTTTTTCAGCTGCTCACAGATTTTCAATTAAATGATGCAGCAAATAAATTCTAAATCCCTAAAAACATATACTTTACACGAATACGCAAAACTCAAGATCTTCTTAAATTATACATAAGCATTGAATTGAACCGAGTAGGGAGACCACTAGATCCCTGTAGTATCAGCTTGACGAGCACTTCCTATATCTACCTAAAAAACCATAATTGAAACAAACGGAGGCCTCGCCACACTCACGCCTCATGAATCTCTTACAGGTGATTTTGGCACTCCAGGCCCGCCGGATTCGAAAATTCATGTAACCGAAACCGAACAGCAAATTGGGGCAGTTGCCAAAACGGACTAAGGACTCAACCTAATTTCTAATTGTAAGTCATTTATTTATACATCTCTGTTTAAAAATTATTATTCCAGTTTAAGGTGGAATTTAATTAGTGACAGAAGGCTGGTTAATTTAAGCTGAAATTTTCTAGTACGGAAGCTCCTAACCTACTGTATTTTTTGAGCTGAGGCTTATTGTCAGTTTAGCTTGAATAATTTACAGCTTGCTTAGTTTTAAACGGGCGCATTTTTCTAAAGTATTGGTATTTCCTATACAGTGAGTTGCTCATTGCTAAAACCACACTTGGTGCATTTTACATTACATTCATATATATTTAATTTTGTAATGTCTTGACTTTATTGTGCAGCAATAATACCTATTGACATTGCAAGTCTATGCTTTATTATACAGGGCTGGAGAGAAAATGGAGAGGGTGAGCGAACTAGTACAAGTTGGAACTGTGAAGATACAGGATGAGACAAGGTTGTTCCCTTCCAGAACAGAATGGATATTAGAGATAGCGGAGAGTTAGTTGTTGGTCCGTCGGTATTCCTTGAGTATTATTACCGTGGTCGTCCTCAGCCTGAGAACTTTTCTCTATAGTTATGTTCAAGTATCATATTATCAAATGGAAGCTCCAAGGCACCTTTTCTCAGAGACCAGTTCTCAGTCAGGAGTCTCTCTACTATCTTTTCTTACTGCAGTATATGGATGTATGTACATATGTACACCAGGCAATAAGTGGACCTTCAAATTTCTGGCTCTTGTTACTTTTTTTTTTACTTACATCAACCCGTACAACTACTACAACGACTATACGCTCCCTCTCAATACTCCTTATTACTCTTGTTCTACCATGTACGAGCAGACTGTTAAAACTTAATCCCACTGTGTATATATAAGCCTACACCATGCCAGGCCCGTCCAGACGGGATGTACTTACATGTACTACTGAGTCAGCGTCGGACCAACTGAGTCAATTCTCTTTACCGTAACAAAACATTTATGTAATGTAGAATAGGAAGCTATAATGTATAACATTAGCTCGGGTGAGGACTGTAAGAATACAATGCAAAAGTATCCGGTAATATCAAATGCCATTGCATTTGGTAGGTAAAAGTTTACATGAAATGAAAATACATATGTACGTGCTTCCATTTAGTGCTTCACATATTTATATGTATTTCCTTATTTGCTACACGTTGGATTTTCTATGGTGTTTCTCTACTAGGTAAATATGTACATGCAAGCATTTACTATTATGGACCAGTACATAAAACTTTTAGGTATACGACTTTAATCACTCTAGCTACATACTTGACAAGTTAAACTGTAATACTGAATATGAAAAACATAAATACCTTGTTCCTACATACAGCCGGCTGGTCTTATACCTGATTGACAATGGATTCGGAATCTACACCTTTTCTCGACTCTTGTAGCACCTCAGCTATTATTATGATTATTGCTTTTGCCATTGCTCTTCCCATTAATGTTCCCTTGTATTTGGAATGAAGGGTCCACATGGTACACTTACATCTCTCTCTCTCTCTCTTTTCCCCTCCACAATACATTTATCTACTTTCTACTTACATAAACCCACGTAATATCCTTCTATACTGTCTTGAACAATGAGCTCATATCCCATATGTAACCAAGGAGATAATATGGCAAAAATATGTACACCTGAGCTGAACATAATTTTGAGCCGAGCTGAGACATGTACATACATGGATACAGAAATATATATAACCACATATGCATTTCCATACATAGTTATCATACCCTGTAGGTAAAGCCACATATGATCCCTTGCTTGAATTTATATGTAGCTGTGTTATAAATAAGTGAGTGAGAACCCAAGTGCCACCATGATGCATAACTCACCATTAGCTTCCCCTGAATGAGCCTTTGCATTGACCATTGTTCCTTTATTATATTGGTAAGTCCACATTTTTTTTAAAAGTGTCCAACATTACAGGAGTTTGACTGACGGAGCCCTGGAAGTAAGTCCCTAGCTTTATGAACTCCTCTCTATATGGACAATGGATTGATACACTCTGAGTTCTTTTCATTTCTTCTTGTTGCTCCTCATGTTGTTGTTGTTGTTCTTTGAAGAGCCTAACTTATATCCAGTCCTGTTGTAAGCTACCATAGCCCAAGAGCATGCATACACACTATGCAGTCTCTATTGTTTCCTCCGGGGACCCTTTGCATCGAGCCTATTCTCCTCCAGTCTTCCTTCCCTCACAATGTTTCTCACAAAAATACTCCCTAGGCACACATTCCTTCATTCCTAATCCTTCAAGTCACTCACTCCACGCTGCCTTTAAAACACTTCATAGTAATCCCAAGAAGTCATGTAATGCTCAGGTAAGTTTAATACGGCTAATGACTCGGTATTAACTACATTGTGAAATATGGTGAGCCTCATGGCCAAAGCCACTCGTATCCCCATTCAACACAGCTTTTCTTTCTTTCACAGCCAGCCCCAAAGCACTCAACTTATATAACTACACTCATACAAATACGTGCATATACATATACACACGACGGTTCCAACTACTATTGGCACGATGAATGTTATAAGCACATAGGTGAACATTGGTATGCAAACTCATTTATCCACCTTTGCATTTTAATTTTTATTAACAATTATGCACATACATCAAACTAGACTAATTCTCAAAAAACAATCCCCGCTTGTTTTTCTCCATGCTTGTACAAAAGAGCACACGGGTATACCTATGCTATATAACTATGCATATTTATGTAAGTACCTTAAATTATATGGGCATAATACAGCGTGTCCCGGATTTTATAATAATTATTATTCCTTCTATACTTGTACCAAATCCAGAGTCTACATAGCTACTACACGCTTGTGCTAACAAACTGCGAGAAAAAGTTTCCGGAATTATTCAACCATGTGTGAAAAATAAAAATGAAAAAATCCTCGCCTTCCTGCTCGCACGATGAAATTCTCCGCATTTTCTTCTCACACTCAATACATTACACATGCTCCTTGATTCAATAAGGGAGTTCAGTCATGATAGTATTATTATCGCCCAGGCGATAAGTGACTGCCTGCTCTCCACTCTCACTCTTATTATAAAACAACTACTCGTACATGTATATCTATACTTTTGCTTCTACAATCAAAATACCTTGGAGCACAGGCCAAATATGTTTATATGTATCTACGTGGAGCTCCCTCAGCAGAGTTTTGTCCCACTCATCAATAAACTACATTGTTAGGAATTTTTATACGTTGATATAGTGAAGCCACTTAAGTATGTGGAGCAATAAGAAAAAGCGAGCAAAAGAGAAGCATGAGAGAGAGAGAAACGAAAAAAACTAAAACATTGACGAGTAAGTTTCTTTTTATGAATCTGGTTTCTGCCCATTTTCCTCTAACAACTATGTCAGGAATGATACTTACTTGTTCGACAAAGACCAAAACTTCTAGTCTCCTTGCGTAATACCGTCTATATACACATGTACCAGTAACTAGTACCATGTAAGTACTTCCACTACAAAACGTTTCCTCACAAATGTTTACACATCAAATACTACCACCAACTTTCAAGCTCTCAACTACCCAAACAACTCTAATATCAAATGCCCAACTTATTATTATGGAAATTATCATCTAAATCTAGCAAGCCCTCTTACTTCTAACTCTCCCTACATGTATGCATATAAACACATACGATCCTTTTATATTTCATATCCAAATATTAATGATGCACAATTTCTTTACCCACTTATATTCTGCATATAGTTAAATTATGCATCATGGAAAAACTACCCTGAAATTCCATATAAATATCATAATATGTATGTTTATACACGTCTATGGAAACAAATGTAAAAAAACCCTTGAGCAGTATAAACTTGCTAAACTCACTTGTCATCTGCATAATTATCTCTTCGTATCTATATGCACCGGATCGATGTCAGTAGTCTAACGGGGGCCCCTATAATATGACCTCTCAAGGGATTCAAAAATATTTCCAGAATTTCCATCCTCCTACAAAATACAACCGTTTTAAAGGATATTAAAGTCTTTAAAAAAAAGTTCCGAAAAATCCTTTAAAAAACATGCTACTATACTCATTTTTCCCTCCTAACCCACCATGAGACTTTGCATACAAGAGTAATAAATCTAGGGAACAAGTAGTATGCACGTCAAGATGAACATTCGCTTTACATAACATTTAGACGAGTATTCACCGCATAAATCAAGGTCGATAGTTAACTCGAGAGCATTGAGAAAAAATCAGCCTATTCCTACATAGATTGTGTAAAAGGGTAGATAAACATATGCAATATACACACATATATAAAACCTACGGTTTAATCATAGGAAATATGCATAGCTATGGCGAGTGAAAAAAACTCCTTTGAACCCTAAAACCAGATAAGTTTTGCAATATGAAACACCTCAAAGGAGTCAAGTAATAGATATTTAATGCTTCTCTCATGGAAAAAGCTCTCTTATGAGAAAAAAATAATGAAAAACCCATCTCCTTTGGCATAAATTCAGGAAAGAGTCCGCTGGAGGGAATAATCTTTTAAGCAGGAGGAACTATCTAGGAACAAGTTTATACCCGATCATAATAATTCCCTTCCCCATTTGTAATTATACGGTCAAGTCTCACATATTATATTCTACGGAACGAGTATGCACTATTATATGTAACATTGAACTTCTCATGGTTCCTCTCTCATGTTTAAAGCGACAGGACTTCTCCTCTCATCCCCACGAGGACTTTATTCAAGCGATCACATTCATTTAGATTGTGTAAAACTCGAGGGAATTTATTAATTGCCTATTGTTCCTACCACCTCGCTTTTTCACATTTTTTTCTCCTAACTTTTGCAATTAAACTAGAGCTTTTGGCTCATTAAATTGAATTCATATTTAATCCTACACATGACCATATTTGTCGCACTTTTCATAATTTGACCGAACCATCAACTTTTCCTGTTTCATTTATTCTACTCATAATTACACAGAGGTTATTTATAATATTTTTTCGATATTCATCTTACTTTCCATGTTACTTGGCTAGAGCTGGGACCCTCGACAGGGCCAACGGCAGAGGTTTTCAATTAATTGCGCAGTCCTTGACCAATTATGGGTCAAAATTTGGTACAACTGACGTCAATAAATTAATTTATGACCGAACTACTGTGGTGCTCAAAGCACTGCCCAAAGCATTCTTAAAGGTTAAAGCCAGTGTTTAGGAAGTTATAAACTCGTCAGAGACGTCCCTATTCAGTTATGATTCAGATATTCGAACCGAAAATCATAGAAAGAGGCATGACAGTTCGATGGATGCTGAACTTTTACGTAGGATTGAACTATTAGAAGCTGAAGAACAACAAGGAGCTACAGAGTTAGATTCATAGGTACCTATTCCATACCTTGTTGCACTGTCAAATAAAATAGCTGGGTATCTCAGGCGCAAATTCCAATGGAAAATTACATTTTTACCCAGTAAGAAAATAAAGAGCATCCTAAATCGTGTGAAAGATCCGGAAGAACACGAAAAAAATGCGATTTATAGAATATCCTGCAAAGATTGTAATAAGGTTTATTTCGGCGAGACTTATAGACCTTTAGAAACAAGAGTTAAAGAACACATGGACCACGTTCGTCTTAAGAACCGAAATAAATCCGCAATAGCCAAACACACCTCAGTCAATAGAAGACACGAAATTGATTGGGAACAAGCTAAACCTGTAGCTAGAGAATCAAATCATTTCCTACGTAGGATCAAAGAAGGCTTAGTAATACAACAATCCAAAGAAAATTTAATGAACGTTAACGATGGTTTTACTCTGAAGAGCGGATGGAGACCAATCGCACCAGAGATAAAAATAAGATTTTAAAATAATTTACAAAAAACTTTTTGCTAAAAATAGTTAATGGTTGCTAGAAATAATCAATACTAACAAATTTAAAATTATGAATTCTGGGAAACCTACACGATATTTCCTAAGCTTACAATTAGATCGATAGCTCTAGTTACTAGCCATTCCTGCTTCATCTACCCCTAGTGAGTGCACATTCTCTGGCACGGCAGTTAGTTTAAACTACGGAAGGACTGACCTAGCTTGGGGAACTTTGGCGATGCAGACGTTTATTCATAAAAATATCTACGTGAATTTTTACAGGAGATATTTAAGGAAATCAACGGAAGTAGAGTAACATTGAACGTTACTTATCTCATTTATAATAAATTTTTAAAAATAGATTTAAAGAATAAAACTTGTGATTATCCGTGTACGGGTTGAGTAAACGGTTACTATCCGTGTCGTTAAAAAAATTATAGCCAGGGTTTTTTTCGGGTTCGTCTGGGGAAAAATTTAAAGTCCTGGTTTTTCGGGCCCGGGCCTTGCAAAAATTTACCGTCCGGGTTATTGTAAAATCAAGTCGGGCTTTTCTGGTTGAGAAATTTCAACCAGCAGGCGAGTCGGGTCGGGCTGCTAAAAGTTTTGAGAAGTAATCTTCGGGTTCGAGTCTGAAATTTGGACTGTGCCGCAGCCCTCACAATCAGTCTCGGGCTAAACATGTCCTTTTGTAATGACTTGGTTGTAACACGGTAATAAAGTCCTTGAATTTAATTGAATCTCAATATATACAAATATAGATAATAATTATGTCATAGTGCCACACAATGATAGAGAAATAAGAAGCAATTGGCACAAGAGATAACCTCATAATAACAAATAGCTCTCCAATGAATAAATGTTACCTTGTGCAACGCAGTCTAATAAACAATACAAAATCTGTCGTATAAAGTATCTACACTGTATAAATTCCCAACCATGTATATAAATACATTTAATATACACGGAAAATTCGTTTCTCATAGACAAGAGCCGAGGCTGACTTGGCGAGCTTCTCAAGAGTGCACAGAATGACAATAATTGTCTATCTCGAAGCGTGAAAAACTGTCAACCGACCCTCCATCGAATCAAAAGGACATTGTTTCATTGATAATTTTCTAATTAGTTTGAAATTCAACTTTCAAGGCTTGTGTGTTCTGTATGAAAGAAGCCATGGTAAATTATGGACTTCTTAATTATTTTCCCATTCACTTCTCATGAGGACTTCGTCAGAGACCAGAGCCACCCAACCGTTCCTCATCCTCATCCTCTATCTTTCTTATGATCAAACAAAATGTATACAACATATATACATATAACAATTATAGCTACATAGAGAAGGAACAGAAATTGTCAACGTGTCACTATACCGACTATTTATCTTCCTAAGAATGACATCTAAGAATTCAATAAGAAAATCTCAAAATGTCAAACATGTCCACATTAATAGCATACCTGTGTGTTCATAATTTTATGTCTTGAAGGAGGCGGGACGAATTGGGAATTCTTAAAAGGGAGTTATAGAAAAAAGAATCATTAACGTTGTTTTATTCCTTGCATAATATCCCTGGCTTCATTCATGCAGTTCCTTCCTTTTCAATAATAAGAGGAGAGAGCCATGTGAGAGAAGGAAAAAACCTCTTAATAAATGGTAAAGAGAAGTCGTGCAAAAGTTCCTGGGTTCCCTTCCTCACCACAAACAGATTACATTTCACACTATAGCTCTTCTGCCTACAATCTCGCACGAGACCCGAGATTCTCTTTCATTACATTACTAAATGGGATTTAGTATTCGTCGCATACTAACTATAAGTAAGTAAGAACATTTTGTTGTGTGCGTTAAATCTTTACATCATTCCATTGTTTCCTTGTTATAAAAGGCATCCATAGATTTATTTTACCTTTTTCTGTTTGATGCTGCATTCGGATTTAGACAGAGCTTCTTAACATTAGCATCGCCTCAGTATATAGATCTGTGTAGCTGTATAGGAACCTTAACAAAGCTTAACAAAGTAATAAGTTGCATTTGGTTCCTGGAACACCCATTGATTCAAGTTTTAAGTTCAAAACTAGCACAATGCGTAATGTCGTAGTATGCCGTTAGAATAGGAATACACAAGGATATTTATGTATTCAAGACGGTTTAATGGCTGATTTTTACCAACCAGGAGAAACAATAGTACTCTCATGTGGACCCAGCTTGTGTAACTATCTTAAACTAATTGTGGAGCCCCTTGTAACAGTGTAAACATGATCTTTTAAGAGTCTAACCGACAAGAAAAATAACACGAGCTCTTTTACAAATGTTGATAGATATGTACACAAATGTAATTGTAAATACCCGACCTTTTCTTCGACCAATTCCAAATTTATTTTACATCATGGAAACTTGAGTCATTTTCCCACTCCTTCGTCTACTTCTTCTTCTTCTCCATTACACATTTCCCTTTACACTCCGGTCCCACCATTGTAGATTGTAACCGGAGATTTTTCATATGTTGAGCTAAAGCACACGTTATTTTAAAATCTTAGAAAATAGTTATCCTTATACTTCCACCGCATTTTCCATTATTGTTCATTTCAAGGGACTGGTTGTACTAGCATAGTGCTCCCATTCAATATAAATAAATAGTTGACACAAAAATGTCCAAACTGATAGTTTCAATTTGGAAGGGAAAAGGAACTAATTTTTCCGAAAGGCTCATGCTCACAGCTATAGATAGGGGTGTTAAATGCATAAGAACACATGTATGTAACTAGTTATTTACATAAGATGAGGAATTACCAAAGGAAAAGTATGAACCACGTGAGTATGGATTGGATATTGGAATTGAGTTTTGCAGATGATGGAAAAGAAAGGCAAAGACGGAAATGGTCACAGGACTAAATGACTCGTTGCACGTTCCACAAGACTTCTGAGCTCCTATTTCTCATACCCATTTCTCATCTCCTACATCTCTCATTACTTATTACCCTTACTCATTATTGCAGGAAGATATACATATATACTGTAAGATACCATCAGAATGGCTCAAGTCAGTACGTTACTTTCATTTAGTTATTCTGAATGAATTTATTATTTATTCAAGATACAAATTCTAATACAAAATCAACTTGTGTTGCAAAACACGCTTTCGAGGATAATCTTAATAACCTATCTAACTTTATTCCCACTTTAATTCAATTTAACACCACCTCTTTAATCCCGCCAAAATTCATAATGGTTATAAGGTTTTTATTCAAAATAGAAAATTCCGAAGGAGGGCTCGCCAGTCGAATCCGCAGATTCTAAATAATTGAGTACCAAAATTATAAAACAAGTAATTTTTTTATCATAATCATTCAAAATTCACGTTTCAAAGCTGTTAATGCATTCCTATACAAAATTTCCTCACCGATCGACTGTCTCTCCCAATACCATAGACTTACAACTGCTTGAGTCTTCTTATCTTTCATCACTCAAAATCTGTCTTTGTTATTTCCCCCTAAACTCTGTTCTTGCTTTTGAGTACAAGAATCTGGTTTTCTTTGAATCTTTGAAAGTGTCTGAGGAAATCAGAAAATGTGATTTTCTCTCGCCATAAAAAACACTGTGTTCCCTCATTTTCTTGAGTCAGCATAAGTTTATTAATGCGGATAAGTCTCCAATTAATTCCAGCCCAATTGGAGAGAAGAGGCTCATTGATAAGGAGTGTGAGAGACCGCTTGGCATTAAATCACGCGAGCTGCAGTCGACTGCCAAAACAAGGATATGAGGGAGGACGGGGATTAAATAGCGATTGAGACGGAGGAGTGACTGGGTGTTAAATATAAGAGTCATGGGTAGGAGCGATGGATGAGCAAGAACATATGTCGAACAGACAGACCCAATCCTTATCTCATCCCTTGAGCATGTTCACTTTTTTTATACACAATTATTATTTTATTACACTCACAAGCAAGTAGTATTACGTCGAAAGAGGCACAGCCTAATGTCTCTCTGTCGCTCTCTCGTAAGTCTCTTATGAACCGAAACGACTTGCCACTTTAAAGTCAGCCGCGAATGTACTCAACTTCCCATTCATCTGTCGTCATTTTGTCAAATTTAGCTCCAACTAGCGCAAAATAAGCTGTAGAGTTTTTTTAATTTAGCAATATATATATAGAATATATCGGCAAAAATTGAAACCCCTTGAATATATATAAATATAGCTCCAAATATTGCAGCTACTTTGACTTGACATACTACATCATTTTCATTATCACTCCCATCCACACACCTTGTCACTCTACCCCTTGAGTATCGCTTGACAGAATAAATCATCAAATGCTGCCCACACAGTTGATATTTTGCCCAGAGAAGAAGAATGAAATGAAATATATTTGATATTTGTTTATAAATATATTAAGTATCGGCTTAAGTATCTTACTCGAAAGGCATACTTTTCCTAGTGACAGTTCTCTCTTAATATTCAATATGTCCTTGCACATGTTCAATAAAATTCCGAAATAGACTTTACCGAGTTTTCTCGGTAAATAAAATCTGAAATGTACTTTATATATTTCGTATGTACCAGTTCCCATTAGAACTGTAATACTGGGGATATAAGACACGAATGATGATATCTCATCGACACTATATCAAAAGGATATCCCTGGCGTGTGTGGATCTAAAATTGCATGGGAAATGGTTTGAATCTTGCCAAAAGCTATAGTTGAAATCTTGGATTAGAAATTCCATGGAACAACTGCCTATTTAGTTTGAAAGGATGAACGTGCGTGTTAATCGTATGGTAATAAGAGCAGGAGAAAAACGTATGTTTCTTGCACTTAGCACCAACGCATACGCTATTACAAGTAAATGATTTAATGTATATGTTAGCATGTCTTGGCTCTTGCTCTTCCTTCCAAATTCATTCATTCGACTTCAAAGCAGTTTCCCTATGCATTCACACATGGTCTTGAACATCACATCCATGCTACATGGACCATGCTGCATTGACAGAGCCTATATCGTGTGCACTCTACTACTATGCATTTCAACATGAGTTTGACTCTAAGTACTATATGTGGCACATGCAAGTGTGCACTTGGACTTGAGGCAATGGAGCCCATGTGTGCAACTATGCAGTTAATACACATCTCTATACATATATTATCTTTCAATCATCCCAATAAAGTCACCACCCAAGGCCTGGATGGACACAAGGTCTAACCACCATTGACTTTAATCACTGAAAGGGCTTGGTTGCTCCTAGCAAAGCCATATTGATTGAAAAACATTCAAGCTCCTTTCTTATACTTTTATTTCTGCATCCCTTAAAAGTCTTCGCGTATCTTTCTTTCTTCAATAGCTTTTCTAATATTGAGGATCCCACGTAGATGTCAGGTAGAGTATTTCCAGCTATCCAGGGATTTACTCTTCAACACATTTGAGAAGAAAGCAATTGAGAGGATTCTCTTTGGAAAATCTCTTGTTCAATAATTTGTGTACTTTATGAATCACTCTCCAACCAGTGAAAATACATAATTATTCTGGCCCAATTCTATACATAGGATTGACTTGAAGTAGTAGCAATGTGGACGAAGCTACTAAGACTTACCTTTCCAATAAGTTACAGGGTTGCGGAAAGGTTCTCTGAAAGGGATTTGAAAAAGTGCCATTGGATAATACTAAGAGCATTGCTAATATTTGCTCTTTCCCATGTGCGTCCAAACTATACACATGTATCTATACGTATCTATGTTTGTAGAGAAAAAAGTTCAAAGCATTGGCCATTTTATTTTCTCTTTCTCTATTCAATGGAAAAGTAGTGTAAGCCATTGACTACACAAGAGCTGTCTATTCCATATCAAGGAGTGATCTACCTCCAGTCCGTGGAATGGAAGTGACAGATATAAACCTCATACACCCTGTTCCCCTAAATTATTGCCTTTAGAATTTCCACCGGAAAAGTTGAAAAACCCTGCCTCTCCTTCCCAACTCCCCACTACTACTACTACTACACTACTGCTACTGCAGTCACAAATCTATCCATCACAACTGTCCGGGCCAAAGGAGAAGTCTTTACCCGCACACACATCCATATATGTACATTCTTACTTGAGAAAACGTAACGCACCAGATCCATCAATACTTCCATAAATTCAACCGAAATATCTAGAGACAAATTCTAGTCACCAAAATACCACAATTTTTGTATTATTTCTAAATTCATTCCAAATTTACCCTTAAAAATTTAATATGAAGTGAATCAATGATAATATGAGAACTCACAACATTTTTTGATCATTTAAAAATTATTATAGCATTAAATTATTCTATTCTGCTACAAAACAAAGGGGCGCGTGTGTGCCCAGGAAATTATATTGATTCCCCCACGAAAACCACTAGAGAACAACAAATCAATGGAAGGGTAAAAAAGTACGTGATAAAAAATCCCAAAAGAAAAATTCATTCATTTATTTTCAAGGAAAAGAATAAGTTACATCCGAGTCTGTATTTCCTACACAGATTCCTGGAAGAACTAAGAGGAGAAAAGTGGAAATCGTAGGACTATTTCGGTGGTGAGAGGAGGTGTGAGAGGTAAATTATGGAGATACCATGCATAAAAAACCGTTCCTCTCACCACAAAATCCCAAATCTCTTCATGTAGATAGATAGTATTCCTTCCAAAAAAAGGAGAGATCCAAAGGCTGACAAAAATAAAATGAAAATTGGGATGGAGAAGATAGTATATGTATACTTTTGTAAGCGTGCGATGGTACATAGATATTGGAAGGAAGGAAGGAAGGATAGTGTGAAGAGAGGTGGAAATTTCTGAGAAATGTTCACATGTTCTCATATTGTCATCATGGACCTTCCTCTGGAATGAAAATGTGTGTGTGTGTGTGTGTGGAAATCCGAGCCCTTTTTTCCTATCAATTCTCACCATGAGGATGGTATGTGTGTGTGTATTCCTCCATACGGAGAAAAAGCCAAGTATTTCCAATATCATTACCATTATCAAGTTACGGAGAAAATTTTTCCATCCTCACCTATGTATTTTAATTTTATCCTCCTCCTTCCATACATTTCTTCTCTCTCTCGTTCTTCTAACAATATTCCATCTCTTTTCCTCTCCCTTTCTCCGTATATCTCCCTCCATAACTTTCTTTCTCCTTGATTCCCTCTCATCCTCCTATCCTTCATCGATAGACTGTCGATAAAAATCCAGGACAAAAACCCAAGACTATGGTATATGCGTGGCAACAATAATGATAAAAATAATAACTCCAAATTCTCCGCCAATTTTTCTCTCAACTCCTGCCGCAAAATGAATAGTACGTACAAAGCTCTAACGATATCACAAAAAAACACCATACAATAGTTAACCCCAAAAAAATTCAAACACATGTCAAAACGGAATATACCACAGATTTAGGATCCATAGTCTAGCTGAACTTCGTTAAAGCATATTGACACTTATGTACCATATGAATACATACATGTGCTTCCCAGTCAATAAGCGCAGGCCCCCAAACAATAATCATTTGTGAGTAGGCCATAAACCATATACCATAGTCATGTGATAAATTGCCAGAAGGAGGAGACATGGTGAGAAAGTATTAAGGAAATAAGTTGGCAAAAAGGGAGCAGAATGTTTTTCAAATAAATAAAAATCAAGTCTAAAAGAATGAGTTATTACAAGATTCGGCATGATGACAAAAGGAAGCTACAAAAGCAAGGAGAGGTGACAAAGTAAAAGTCACACCAATGAATTTTCAACCCCCTCCTCTCCCCCCACAAATAATATTATGTACATTATGGCAACCTTTAGCATTATATTACTTTCATACTATACATGAATTTTATATACCATGAGTATTATTGTATACGGACTACATTAGAGACACACTTTTCCTATTCCCCACCTTCCATTGGTTCAAGCCCGACTATCAACCCAATATTCAATACACATATGATCACTTTTGTCTCTCTGGTATCCCACCATCATCACCCACGTCGATATGCTTTCCCATCCATGATATTTCTTTGCTCAAAGTATAAGTTCCATCTCAAAATTTTCCACTACAAGTGACAAGTGACATGCACACGCAACCGCTTTTATTAGATTGGCCCCGACATGTATCTGGGAAAATGAACCCGCTCCTCTAAGAGGAACCCCTTTCCATCCTTCTTTCTCTAAACAGATAAGAACGGTACAGAAAAAGAAATGTTATCAAAATTAGAAAATATTAAAAAATTCTCTTTATTAGTTATTTGAAGCAGTTGTATCTTTAAAATTGAAAGAAAAAAATAATCGCTTCGCGATAATTTAATATGTACCTAAACAATATTTTTCAACTAAAAAACTATTTTTCAAACAAAAAATAATGGAATCACTTTACGAATTCCGTTGAATTTTTATAATTGAAATAATCTTATTGAGTAATGGTGCTAATTTGTAGTACAGTGAATCCCTGTAGTCATTGATTGGTCTTAGTGGACAGTTTGGTTTGTGAACTTTCGGAAGGCTCAGGGATTTTGTGATTTATTTATTGAAGCTTGATGATTTTGAAAAATATGGATGTCGAGATGTGCCCGCTAGATTCCTCCTCTAACTCTGCTCTCTCTACTTTCTCTATCTCTTCTCAACTCTAACCCTACCGTGACTCCTGAATTGGGATCAAAGACAGAACCAATTCTTGAGTCTGTCCCAAAATTCATACGAATACCACCTTGGAAATCTGCTTTAAAACCCCTTGTTGCTACAGCTAATCCATTTTCTATGCCCTTGACTTTTGAATTTGGAAAACTCAGTTTGAACCCACTTTCACGAACCCGAAAAAACAAACATGTTTGATTTGATGTTCCTTGTGTTCCTCAACAACCTATACATCAAAATCCAAATCCCAAGGATTTTGCATCTTTGATGAGTGTTAAAATCGATCCCCCTTCCCCCAAGTCCCAACCGCGCCCTAATAGGGAAACCTCACCAAAACCTCCCCCTGAAAGGTGCCCCCCTCAATTTCCACCTCCCAATCGGTACACTGTACCACCCCTTATTCAGGACCAACCTTTGCGCATAAAGCGTTCATCCTTCTCAGACCCCCTTCCTTGTAGTCATTGTGGCGGCACAGGTGTCCACCCACTCCCATCCCCTCAACCAACTCAAAGTCCCGGGACCGGCCTTCCCCCCCCCCCCCCCGCCGGGCACGTTGGGACGGACCCGCCACTACTTACAACGAATTTCTTCTTTGCGAGTAGTGGTGGTCCCGTCCCTCGTTGGCATAGTTCAGTAGCTTAGTTAGTTACTTTCGATTAGAAAGTATATAATAAAAATAATAAAATAAATATTAGCGTTTTCTTGTTAATAAGAATGGGTTCCTCTTCAGAAAATTTGGTATAACTTCGTTTCTCTTGCATTTCAGTTAATTAATTTCAATTTGTGCTAATTTTCTATTGCTATTTTGTAATTTAGATACACTAGATAGGTATTCCATATCGACATGGGAAATTATGCAAACAAATTCGTCAACCAAAATGTCTCAAATTTTTTAATCCTGAACTACACCATTTCATCCACGATTTTTAAAAATAGCACTAGAAGTAAGTTCTACGTGCGTAAAAATTTTCATTGAAATCGGTTGAATAGTTTAGGAAAAAATTTTTTTTTGGTTTTTTTACGCAAGGACACGTGGACCAATTTCAACCAATAGCGAACTTAGTCGAGGTATGACCCTAATTAATGTCCAAAACAATTTTGAACGATATCGGTCTATCACTTTTTGCGTAATCGTGCATCGTGCGGATTGTTCACAGACACACGGACGTACGTACTATTTTAGAAGGGAAGGGGGCTATTGCCGCCCTAAAAACGTTAAAAAACCTTTACTACATTTCAACATGAAAATAATTCTGAATTGGTTTCTCAAAAAGCTATAAGTTAGGCTGAAATATACAGTTAGACATATTTAAATGAGAGAGGGAGCATTAAAAGGGTAAAACGAGTATTTTTATCCAAACAATAATGCCACGAAGTCTTGAAAATTGAGTCTATATATTGTCAAGGGAATCACCTCTAAATACTTTATCCATGTCAGAACGTTGAAGGAAAGTAATAGCAGGAGGAAAAATACGAGTTAAAAATGAAAAACTTCACACAAATTGTTTTCTTCATGTAAGAAGAGTAGTTCCCTTTTCCCCCAAAATTACTTTTAAACTCGTCTCTCCTCTCCAGCATCACATTCAGAATTTTCTATCTACATTCAAACCCATACCTGTACATGTGCTATGTATATAAAAACATTGCCTATCTCTTCCTGAGCTCATTTACACGAGAGGATCTTTTAGTAGAGATTATAAACCAAACCAATAAGTTTCAAGCCTCTAGCTTTTTTTGAGGAAAAACCTTTTCAATCATATTATGTCACGTGTTGACCTATTGTAATAGGAGTAATCAATTAGTTGGAACTTCCTCAATAGATTCACTGGGCTTTAAAGGGATTAAAGGAAATACCAGAACGCCTGTGTCTGGAGAAAGGAAGACTTTCAAGACTAATAACTACAGCAAGTATCGGATGAAAACGGAGAGGTGATCAAAGTGAAATGAAATAAATGAGAAATGTGAGAGTGGAAAATCCAGGATTTTAACACAAGAGAAGAAGAGTAAATTGAGGAGGAGAAAGGAAAAGTGAGGCACGGCAAGTACAGAGTATGATAAAAAAAGAAGACAAAAATGGGAAGAGGTGAGAGGAAAGCTTGAGTTCCTTAATGAGATAAGATGATAAGAGCATCCGAGTCTGACCCAATCCAGGTTCAAAACCATTCTATGTATCTGTTGATGTTTACGGGAGAGCTAGTGAGTGAGGCTGAGAATGAAGACGACGGCGGCGGGAGAAGTCGTGAAGAATTCAGAAGGCGACAATGATGGAATAGGAATAAAGGGGAAAAGTCAAGATATGGAAAGGGACTATACAGTAATTTCACGAGAGAGGAAGGCGAAAACGATAGGAAAAGAGATCCACCACGTCTCTACGGCAATCTTCAGAAATTCAATCAAGCTGAAAGGTTCAATTGAATCCAATGCGGAGAGAGAGAGAGAGAAGAAAAAACTCGCAAGGACGCCCCAAAAAACAAGAAAATTGTGATATGATGGAAATTGATGGAGCAACTGAGCAGCATGGAAAGCTAAGAAAAATAAGCTCTCTCCTCTTCCCTCTTTCTCTCTCCCAATCCTCTCTATATACGGGAAAAAAGCTACTTTCTCCCACCCAAACAACAAGTCAAAGTCCAACCAATATAATTTCCCCAGACAGGTTGAAGTCACAAATTAACCTGAAATTCCCTTCTACCTCAAGTCCAACATTCATATTTAGCTTAAATTCATTATTCTATGACGGATATTAAATCAACCCAACTCCACCTCCTCCAAGCCTTTTTCAGAACTATAATTCATCGCTAAATGTTTCTTTTTCATATGAATTCTTTCCCAATAATTCTAAAAAAAACCAGTTTTAGCATTGCATTGGTCAAACATTGATCCGCCGTTCCTTACCCGTAAAAAACTGGTACAAGTGTCACATAGCTACATATATATGTAGGTATTTGGATTAGGAGCATCTATATGTAAGTGCATATATACATCAGTTGACATTTTTATACGGCATAATAATTATTATATCGTCGGCGAAAGTCCAAAAGGAGCTATAATTTTTCAAGCGTCGTTCCAAGAGGGGCTATATGCAGCGATAGCCTAATATTCAAAGGTGCCAAGTCTGTGCGTGTCCGCTATAGCGAGCAGTAGCCGAAGCAAATAGCGCCTTTTGACTTTCGAACTTCATGAACTCTCAGTTGGTACTATCACGCATTCACGATTTCTGCATATATATAGATCCTTCTGGAATTTCGCCGACGATATAAGTAGATATGTGTAGGGTACTCCCGCGACCCTTGACCCTTTTTTACCCGCCGGGGAGGAAGTCAATTAAAAAGGGGCGGGGGGAATTCCCCCCAGATGTTTCCTTCCAAATATTGAATTTTTTGATTATGGTTGGACCCCGCGCGCACCTCCATAATCAACATTGTCAAGGAGTTACCCAAAAATTTTTTCACTCATATTCATTTTTAAGGGAAGGAGAGTCTTTTCTGATTAAAGCCCTCCCCACGGCGGGGGAAAAATTCAAGGGTCTTGGGAGTACCCTAAACATATCTACTAATACACACGTATATAACGTATATAACGTATATAACGTTACGATACATAAAGATGAAAACAGGGTGACCACGCTATGGCGCTTGTTCATCCCTTCGCAATTATCTCACAATAATTATTATTACTAATATACATATACACTAGTAAGTAAGGCATGCACAGTTACAAGTTAGAGAGTCACTCCCCGAGTAGGAATTATTTAGAAATTATAGCGAAAATTCTTAAAGAGGAAAAATGAATCTGAAGGAAGCACAGCGTCATGACATTGCATGGTCGAATCACATTTGTGTGCCCTTGTTGGCTTTTTTCACAAGCCTAAAAATTATGGCATTTTTATTTGCTCCAGTCTATGCTTTCTGCAAAAAAATTTATATATAAATTTATCTTTGGTATGTATAGAGTCACTGTAGAGAAGGAGAAAGGCATAAAATCCGTATATATTTATAAGGACCGATTAAAGTTAAAAGTAGTTAGTTGTTGGTTTCATGGTTACAGTATTTATTTTGTTATTCAAACAAATTTTAAAATTCATGCAACTATGCGCCTATACGGTAATTGACAAGCTACACTGGTTGATGGAAGGTAGATTAAATTGTTCTAAAGTTCTAAATATATATAGATGCTTAAATCAATACAGATTAATATTTTAAATTGCTTCCAGTCGATGGGAAACCTCAATAATGAATTAGCTGAAATAATCTGGCAAAAAATTCAAGGTAGCACTCTTCGCGAATTTCTTTTCCCTGCTCAAGTTTTCTGGATTCGATTGGCTAAATACTAAGTGTGTAGCAGGTTTGAAAGATAATGGGTTCTTGCTTTGCTCATCTATTACAGCTGCATTTCACGCGTTGCTTCCTTTCCTATACGACTCTGACCGTATTTATTATTAGTAGGTTGGGAGTAGCTAGTGCTAATAATATTGTGGAGATTCCAGTAAGAGAAAGTTAGCGATACCGAAATTGCTCGTTGGGATTGGAGATGAGAGAGAAGCGTGTAGAGAACCCACGGGAGAGTGATCTTATAGGTATGGGAGCTTTATAACAGATAAGTATGGAAATATAGGAGAGGTATGTTCACAGTCCCTAGTCACGGTATACATATAGAAAACTGAAAGGTTGTAGCTAGGGCAAAGACAGATCGGAGTGTTCGGGTCGAAGTGAAAAGACTACAAGTTAATGGTAAATGATTTGGCCATGATTTCTCAGTGTGGATCGATAATCCATGGACCATTTGACATGACGTGAGAGAAATTGCTTCACTCTGACCACTCTTCAAGCTATCTTCCTCGTCTTCCCTCGAATCGTAAACATGCACACATATACAGACATACAAGGCAGGAGAAAACAAGAGGAAGTTTGAAAAAAAGGAGACGTGAGGGGAGCTACATTCATCTGAATCCCATTTTATATATGTATGTACATCTACCAAAATGATCATCTTCCTCTCATTCCCCACTTGTTTCTCCGTGTCTTCTGTTACTTTACATTTCGTTTCATCCCTACTCTTTCTCCATATTCCTTGACTACATTGCAGCAGCACATGCATGCGTATGTCATCCCTATAGGATTAATATAGGGAAAGAGGCCAAGGAATAAGAAACCGCGATATCAATTTCCTCACAACTCTTCATTTTCTCCAACTTTGCTCATTTTTGGTGGAAAAGTGAAAATCATTTCCCTCTAGAGGACCTTCCCACAAGGAAAGGAACCCAAGGTTCTTCCTCCGCGGGTCACAAAATATACTGTTATCCTCCACTCTCTCACATCACAAAATAATTCAGACCTTTCCCTCCTAAAATGGGACTGGCCCTAACCTTCACATGCATTTATGCATTAGACCCCCAACGTGAGAAATACCTATTGCCAGGGTATCCATTTATTCCTCCCAAATTCCTACGTGTATATACTACATTATGGTAATAAATGGGAAGATTTCTCCAGATTCAGGTAATGGGGCGTTGTTAGAGAAGATTCAGGAAAAAATTCAAATTTCCAAATCAATTCAAAGTCAGAGACCAAAATCTAATAGAAATCAATGAGAGTTGGGCGCAGTCGTTTTCCTAGCCCTACTATCGCAAATCCTGCCATGCAAATTACACCTACATATATATACATACATGGAAACTATATAGTGCCACCCCTTCCTACCTTTTCCTCCAAACGGACAAAAATCGGCGTGTCCACTATACTCACAAGTCACCTTTCAACAACCTATGTAAGCTACACTCCTACTCTAAGACCAAGTGAGCATACAGACGAGAATTTGTAACTACACAAAGTTACTGTCTATATATGTATTTATATAGCTACACATACTAGGCAAAATATAGTCCTCGGAATGCGGAGAAAGGGACGGCTGTGGTTACATTCTGGGGAAAAAAGTTCCAAGTTCAATTGATACTCAAGGCTCGGGAGCCACAAGAGGAGACTACAGAATCCTCTCTAATTTATGGATGAGTCTTCCTAAAGTCCTACCTCTCCCAACCAGATCGAGCTGAAGAGGAAAGGACAGAGAATTGGAGCCAGAGATAGATAAGAGAGGCAAAAATGGAATGTAAAGGGAGAGCGTAGATAGAGGATAGGAGACCAGCACAGTTCTCTCTCTCTCAGTGCAAGGTGAAAACAAGTAGAGAAGACAAGGCTAAAAAAGTGGAGGAGAGGAGTGAGAGAAAGTCCACGTGGGAAATATGCGTTTATTGGTTCCCATGAATTACATTGCGTGCCATGCCTTCCATCAGATCAGAGATAAGCTCCATAAAATGTCTCAGTCCAATTTCTCGGATTTCACCAGCAGAAAAGACAGGACTATTATAAAGGCAGGCGACAGACAGTGAAAGGGAAAGAGTGAAAACATCCAAACCCTAGCACTGGAGACTGATCCACGAGTAACAGAAGCAAACAAACACTCTCACGTTAACACAAACAATCTGCAAATCCTTGAATTCCTATAAACCCTGCCATTTCCTCTAAGCACACCACTTTTCCCCACGCACCTCATCACTGGAGCAAGTAACGAGGAGCCTATGCTGCTTTCCCTTTTTCTTTCTCCCACTCCCTCGCTCACTCTCTCTCTCTCTCTGTCTCTCTACGTTTGTAAAGCTCTGTCACAATTTCCATTTCATTCTCATCTACCAATGTACATGTCCTCTCTTTCAACCTCCTTGATTTTACAATGCATGCAATTATGTAGATATGTACGTACAAGCATACAGTCATCTGTCCTGTTCACGAAATAGAACGTGGTTATGCATATGAGAAGGTAGTATATTTTTTCTTTCAAAATTCCCTCAGTTGACCAGGCACTCCTTTACTCCCAACTGCCATAGACATACCCAGAAAAGTCATGGAGAAAGAAACTGACGAAGAAAATTTCATGAAAAATTTCTCTATGCTTTAGCATTGCTATTTCTCTCTCTCTCTCTCTCTCTCTCTCTCTCTCTCTCTCTCTCTCTATGGAAGCTAAGGAATGGAAGGAAAAGTCGTTTCCGTAGTAAATAAGTAATGTACAAGGTCTTCCGAAAATACTAGTGGAAATTCACGTGGTATTTCTTGTATAAGCTACTACTCCTTTTTTTATTCAGAGAGCAGTGTAGAACGGGAGTCGTAGAAACTAACTCCAAGACCCTAGGACAAAGTAAGAGAGAGAGAGAGAGAGAGAGAGAGGAGGAAAGGAAACTGGAAGGGGCCAAAGAAGGAATGAATTGTAGAATTAAGTGGAAATGTGACGGAAAGGGTGGAGGGGAAAAGAGAGTAGTTTCATTTCCTCTAATGAAACTTATTGGAAGTAGTTTCTCGCAATCCAATCCCCTTGTAAAAAGTCAAAGTAATTCAGGTAAAGGTTAAGGTGCTATAGTATAGAGAGTAAAAAGAGTGAAAGAATAAATGGGGAGGAGTACGTTTTACTCGTGTGAGGGACCAAAAGAACAAGAGAGAAAACTTGAGGAATTCTTTCTCCTCTGTCCGTTCTTTCCTTTCTCTCTCTCTCTCTCTCTCTCTCACTCACTCACTCTGTCTGTCGTACTTTCCATGAAAAACAGACTATGAAAACTTTCCACGGAATTCCGGTTACAACAACAACATGAGTCTTTTTGACTTGTAACAAGCACAAGCTCCCCATTTACTCTCACATATAAAACTTGTAGCTACAGCAAAAGCTAGCACTAAAAAAAGGCAAGGAGTATATATTTTCTAAAAATATATATACGCATGTTTTGTTACATTGTAGAGCTACAGTATGTACTTCCAACCCCACGAGAAATGACAGTTCCGGATCCTATTACAAGGGCGACATTCCACTTGCTATTGATTCTCATTTCTTTCTATTCACATGTGTGCACATGGGGAATTCATTACGCTTAAAAACTACAAAGTAAAATCGTTTATACAAAAACCATCCAAGCAGTTTTACAAGGTTCTCATCACTTCATAACATTCCTTCTAAATAGCCACCGACAACCAGAACACCTTGACTGAGGAAGTAAATCAGCTGAAGAATGAGTCTTTTCCCATCATCGCCAACGAGAGAACTCGAAACGACCGCGGAAACTCCAACCAAGAAAAGTAAACATGAAGAGATGAACAGAAAACAAAATCAAAAATGTCAAAATAACGAAGACACGAAAAGTACAGAGATAATGTTACAAACAATCCTAAATGGACAAATTAAGGTAGAAGAATAATGTCAGAGATATGGCCTGATATAATTATACAGAGCAGGAAGAAGTGTTGAAAAATGTCTTGAAACTATAAACAAATTGATGGGTTTAGAGAGGTTATCAATACTATTCCCGAAAAAATCGAGAATAATTCAATACTTAAAATTATTTGATCCTTGTTTCAATAATATACAGATGAATGAAGAAAATATGTCACACTCTAGAGATACAGTGTATGGATGCCTCACATTTTATAATAATTTTCCTCATCTAAAAAAATGTTTTTACGAGCTGTTACACACAAGTCTCAATAGGAGTAGAGACCCGGACATTAAGAAAGCTATTGAAAAATTAACGATCAAATTGGTATTTACAAAGACAAGAAACCTGCAACATTTACTCAAATAACTCTATGCAGATATCATTGTTCAATATCTCACAGCAGGGAGAGATTCAAACTAAAACCTCAGTCACCGTTTTAAAAATCTTGTAGTTAAGCAGATTAATGTTCTGTGGTAAAAAGTTCAATTGTAATTTAACAAATAATCCCAGAAATCAACTATAAATAATTTGATACAGATCCTTGTGTACTCATTAATTCGGCTGGTATGTCTAATTGTAGTTCCACTGATAATAATAATTATTGTTACATAAAAATAACATGAAGTATATACCCATGACTTGCAGTACAGTATGTACGCATACATAAATCGTTTGACATGATAACTTGACAAAAATTATAAATAAATAAAATAAATAAATAAATATCGGGGCTTATACTCCAACCTCTACCTGTTAAGGACTGTCGGAGTTGTCAACCATCTTAACTTTTATTAGTTCAGTTTATTTACAAAGTTCAATGTATGACATACTAACCACGAGTAACTCCGGCTCTCTGGGGCCATCATTGTAAACTCGCGTTGGCGGTCATATGTCTGAGCGGTCAGGGGAAAAAC
>JAQFXU010000465.1:0-52692 GCA_034693705.1 Spatulosminthurus flaviceps | reverse complement strand
CCGGGACCAGTTAAATCTGACCGTACTAAAGAAAAACCGGCTTACGCGGGGGCCGGTTTAAAGGGTTTTTACTGTATTTATTTTATTCATTTCTTTCCAAACATCTAGCACGGATGTTCTACAGATTATGTTACGTGCATAAAGGCTAAGCCTGTAAACAATCATAAATAGGAGAGAGAGAGAGAGCCAATGTTATAAAAATAAAACCTTGTTTTAATGGAACAAGTCCTCCTTGTAATTAATACAAGAAAAGGCCTGAGTAATATTGAGATTAAAAATCATTTGAAAATGAATTCAAACCGGATACTTTTAAAGGTAAGATAAAGAGGACTCAATAAATTATTATTACCAAGGATATATTGATGGAGTTAAAAGGAGGAGATGAATAATTACTATTATTACGTTGAAAATCCAGGAAAAACCTCCAATTTACGGAAGCTTTACAGAAGCTCTCATATTCATTTAATTAATACTCGAACACATATAAGAAATAATATAGAAGAGAAAAAGAGTGGAGAAGACAAGTAAGAACGATACGCGGTCCTCTCACCGTTGGAAACCACCCTCAGAGAGCACTTACTACCCGTAAATATTTTTTTCCTCCTTTCTTATATCTCTACCCTGTGCATAGAGATAATATAGAGATACATACCATTATGTGTATAGTAGAGAGGAGATGATGATTGGAAGAACAGTAGAAGGTTATGATTATCCTACGGTACTAGAAGTTTTTATCGCTGTCACACACTACAGCAGATTCTTACCCATCTGATAATATACACGCTATATACGAAGGAGAGCTATAGGGAAAGAAAACATACACACCAATAAAAGGCTGACTATACGAAGTGAGGAAAAAACACTCAAACAAATGAATAGCCCCACGATTAGCACTTGACAGTACAATACAAGAAGGAACAGCTACTACTGATTTCAGATACGCATGTAATAATAATAATATTTTGAATTGTCTCGTCCAATGTAAAAAGGCATAGGCTTGAGTAACCAGCATGAGCTTAATGAGAGCCACAATATTGTTATTAAGTGGAGAAGACTGGCTTTTTTTATTATTCCATTTATTACGACTCCACTCACACACTCAAACACCTCACCAATGAGAATTATCCTAGTACATATATAGGCCGTAAGCTTACAGACACTCACCATGGAAATGCATGTATAATGTAACCTATGTATAGGCTATTAAAGTTCCTATAGTGTTAAACTACTTGTCATACATAGGAAAAGGGGCAGTCAACTAGAACTGGAATTGAATTCCGCTTCTCATCATAGAAATCCATTGAAATGCAACCGCAACAACCTTCATCTTACAATCCGTGACTTTTTCCTCCCTACAAGAGGAAGAATAAGAGGGATAGGGAAAAAAGAAAGCCTATGGAAATCTAAGTAAGAATGGTCCGCTATGAAAATTAACATAATTATAGCTGTATTTTTGAATTTCACTCAAATTACTCAAATTCACTTAGCCGTACACAGGGGATGTAGGGAAAGACATGGGGATGTGTGTAATGTACAAATAGACAAGTTATAGGGATGGGTTCCTCCCAATAAAAGCTTTCCGAGTCGAAGCACACTTACAATTATTGGACTCATCATGAGTTTCTTTCTTTGAGGAAATCTCCAAAATTAGCAGTCACTTGGAGGTGGTTGGGGATTTGTGGGGATATTGTACATATTTGTGGGAATATATTACATACATTTATATTACGTGGACTCTGGGTTGTTAGAGGTTTAGCTCGTACTTTGGACCTTAGTTAGATAGTTTAGAGCTTTTAATCAAGTACTGACATTAAATTAACTTTATTGCTCTGGTGGTCTTATCACAACACGGAGAAGTCTAGGCTTGGTGCTGTTACTACAAAACGTTTGATGGGTAGGTTTTTCTCTTGTATGCGTCATGGTTTCAATGAAATTTTTTTTTATATTTGACCTTCAAATTGAGTTTGTAATGGGAGCCGAAAAAGCTCATTTTGTTGAGGGGGGACTCTATATACTGTCCGAGTTTTAGGCGGTTTCTAAAGTGTAATTTTTTACCATGTTCTCAAGGCTACCCGAACTTTTGAGGGCTAAAAATTCCATACTTTTTTAGGACTAAAATTTACCCTATTTTCGAGGGTTAAATATTTACCCAATTTTGAGCGTTAAAAATGACATTATTTTTTAGGGTTGAGCATGACATTATTTTCAGGGTTAAAAGTTACTTTCTTTCATCGGATGACAAATGACATTATTTTTGGGAGTTGAAAGTCACAAAATTATATAATTTTTTGAGTTTACAAATTACCATATATTTTTGAGGTTTAAAAATCTTCTTATTTTGAGTGTTAACAAAGGCCCTTTTTTGGAGTTGAAAATTTCCTGATTTTATAGGGTGAAAAGTTACCCTTCTTTTGAGGGTTAAAAATTAATTTTTTAAGGTTAAAAAATACCTCATTTTTAAGGTTAAAAATTGCCATACTTTTGAGTGTTAAAAATTATCTATTTGGTTCTCATCTACCATAACAGCAACACAGTGGTACGTAATTATCATACCCAGATGGTTTATTATTGGCAAAATTGCGATAGCCTATAATTCACATTGAGGCTTCGTAAAACCCAGACACTGGCGTTGCCTCAGTCACCAAAATTAGCAAGCGGGCTTCTATTACCCTAGCAAAATTATTTCCAGTCTCGAATGTGAAAACTCAAATGTTATGCAAACCCCCGGTTTACAACAGAAAGAGCTACTCTCACATCATTCCTCCAGACATACCTACGTTTCCTTTGAACTTACAAACCCATTCCTCCACAATGAATTCAACGTAATACTGAAGCAAACAAAATTAATCCCCTACATAAAAAATATCCTAAAAATTCTTCCTCTCATTTCTTCTCCAGGTTTTTACCCTAAATCAAGGACAAAAAAAATAGAGCGGAACTCACACTTTTGATACTATCAAATGCACAAATCACCGAACCCTTCCTCTCAAACTACAAAGTTGAAACCATACACAACGGAAATCCAACTCCAAAAAAATCTTCCACCATTTTTTCCACGTCTTCAACAAAAGCAAAGAAAATACTATTTTCTGCAATTTTTTTCTAGGGCAAGAATAATACTAATTTTTGCAACCCTCCTCCCCCCTCATCTTCCTTTGATATCTCTCCCTCCATAGTCGGGGCTTACAAATTGACAGCGTTCCGTAATTTTCTAAAAATCCATACATCAAGCTACTCAACTTCCCATAATTCCTCCGCTCCAATTTTTTTTCCACGCCTAATACTCTCCCATAATTTCATCAAGGTGATCCCAACTTGAATTACTGTCAAGCTCCCACTAAATTATTACTGTTACACACATATCTTACTTATGCTCTCGAATTCAATGGAAAAATCTCTCATCATACTCCGTCAAAGTTTTTCCACCCACAAATTCCTGTTTACCTTGGGTGTGGTGATCTGATTTGTCTCTTTTAATCAGAACCAACGCTAAGTGAGAAAAAAATCCATCTTCCACACACACACACTATACATAGCTATACTATTGAATGGAAAAAAAACGTGCAATAAAGTCATATTATTCATCAGCAAATAATGATCCTCTCCCGATAAATTTTTCATCTTCCGCGGAACTTACACAGCACTGACATACATACGAGATATTTATTGTTCCTTCCACAATTATTATTATGTATTATTTGCCGCTCTCCTACAAAAATGCACCAGAAAAGTCAAGGAAATGTCTCTCAAGTTTAATGACATCATAAAATACCTCCTTCATCAGAACAATAATAATCGTATTATAAAGTCAAGAAGACGGATTTCAATGAGCATATATGTAGAGAAAGACAAAAAAAACCCTTAGATCTAGTAAAAATCGATTTGAACTCATTCTCATGGTAATATAATTAAATATCATAAAGGTTAATGTAGGGAAAAAATCCTTCTCCTTTACTTCTCTCATCCATTTAATGCTTTAACAAATCCCGACGACCTTCACCCTTTCTCCAAGAGTTCAGTATACTGAGATACTGAGAAGCTCAAGAGCTGAAGATGAAGAGGAAGAAGAAGAAGAAGTAAGGGGAAAAAATAAAAGAAAAAATTACAATGATAGTGATTGAATGGGTAGATGGAAAACTAAATGACAGAAAATACTAGCTCATATTTTTCATGCCCCTTCTTTTTCTTATTCTTCCTCCTTGACTGGTTGGTGTGCAATTTTCTCATTGTCAAGACTCACATCTTCCAAATGTTTACTATTCAGGCAAAATCCTTTGCCGCAAGATATTTTCTGAGCATCAAATAATCTCATACAATATATTTTTTCTCTCTCCCTTACCTAACGGGGACTATATCCTCATACTTAAAAGATCTATATGACTGAACGGAATATACCTCTCAAGAGAGCTCAACACAATATCTGTTTACTTATTATAACTCAAAAGCTCTTGGAAAATACTTGGGTATTATGCAAAAGATACACACACTCACACACACACATACAATATTACACACACAAGTCAAAACTATTCTAGAGCCATTCATCAAAAAATTCCCATAAGCTTCCCAACAGTGATGCAGCTATTTTTCTCAATGTGGCCGTCGTCTCTCTCCTATGATGGCGGCGGCGGGTTACGAGAATAATAATTTGTGGGTTCTCTTATATTGCCTGTACATATCATTATATATTTATGCACTGCATCTTGAGATAGATATTATTTATTTTGACATGGAAGGGAAAAAAATCGTACTATAAACCAAGTGAGAGAATCTCATTCGGTAAGAGACGTCACGAGTCCAAATATATCATTCATAACGGCATGACTGTGGATTCAATGGGCTTTTCATAAGAATTACCAATCTCTCACCCTCTAGTCAAAGAATGAGCAAGAGTCATTTTTTAAATGAAATTCATCATAATTCTTTTTTTCAAAAAAAATTAACCTTTAAAAACTGTATTTTTCTTGCCTATAGAAAAAAAAATATGAGGGATTTTATTAGGGAGATAAATCAGTGTGTTGTTGGGCCAATTGTTTGACAATAGACAATTTAAATGATTAGAACCGTTGGGCTTCCTTCGAAGGAGGAAAAAAAATCCAAGGGAAATATTTTTCAATGTATTTTTTCTTGATGTATATCTGCGGAACAAATTTTTATTTATGTCAATATTTTTTTTCTTTGTGGACGGAGCAAATTTATATTATGTCAATATTTAGGATCCAATCAGAGGTTAACAAATCAATGGAGAGAAGTTTTTTGAATTACAATTTTTTAGAGGGAGAAAAAACGTTTCCGTACCAACCTTTAACTTACACTGTTTTTTCCCTAACCCACCTTCATAGCTTTACACTTATGCTAAAAAAACATGCATAAGATATACATAGGTAAATATGTACATGTGTATAGGCCCTTCCTATCACTCAAGTCTCCATCAAGTCTCAAGATATGAGAAGAAGTTTCCATGTGAAAATCTTGATGACAGTAATTAAAAGTTGTACTCTCTATAAAATATTTGCTTTGAGGATCAATTCCCTCTTTTTGCGAAAATTCCACACAAACGACAAAGTTAATTACTATTTTATTCTTACAGACATTTTGACAAGACTTGTATGTCATAATATTTAATTCCCTCCTTTCTGGGACCACACACACACATTTTTCTTCTCAATAGTAGGAAATTTCTCACACTATTTGATGTTGGGGCATCAAAGGCTTCTCCTTCCTAATTTTCCTCTCTATAGTAGAACCTTGCATGTGTAAATACTTTAATTGAAGTGCCACTACAAGATATTCCTCCTCGCATGCAAAAGAGACAAGATGAGTGGAGGAACAGCTATGAAATTGGGATTTTCAAGGTAGGCTAAAATATTTCGAGAGAGAGAGAGAGAGAGGTGAGAAAACGGCAAAAGTTTCTAATGGAATTTCTATAATGGAAAATTCACAGTATCATTGATAGCAAATTTCCATTTCATTTTTAATTATCCATGGATTCCGGATTTAGCATATCTCTTATTATTTACATGAGTATTCATAAAAATTCATGTCCACGAAATAAATTAGCATTCAAAGGGTGTGAGGGGTGGAAGTGGGAAAAAGGTATTGATTTATTCACACTTTCTGCTTCCATTTCCTTTTACTATTTTCTACTATAGAGAGACTTACACTTCTTTAATTAAGGATCATCTTTCCCATGTTAATGCATACTGATATCAAGGTTTACTACGGTATGTATAGAGAAAAAGAATTTTTATTATTTTTAATAAGGCACATACTTATGGAGGAAATAAGCATGGGATAAAAATGAGAAAAAAAATAAAAACTTCCCTGCTGCGCTGGTATGCTATGCATAGAAAAAAAGGAAAAGAGACACGTCGGTTAATTGTCTGGGACAGTGAGTAAGCACGCGTTGTAGGGGAAATATGGTTTTTTAAAAAAATATTATTATTTTTTATTATTCTTACTATGCTAAGCATATCCACATACTAAATGACAATATAAATAATGGACACTATACAAAAAGCCACTCAGAGAGCTTTTCTTCATGTAAAGTTGAAGGGCAGGAAGAATCATATAGGAAATGGTGATAAATGCGGGGGAAGTGTATTTTACATGACTGCATTAATTATTCCTGTAAGTATGAGATCGAGCTCTGTACACAGAAAAACACGAAGGTAGTCATTCATAATAGCATTGTTATTTTCACAGTAAGTACAGTTTTACTTCTTGGGCCTCTAAAACGTACACACACACACACGTAAGTGTAACTTATAGGGAAATTCAAAGGAGATGATGGAGAGAAAAATTGTTTCGCACATGATGATGACATATGCAGACTTACCCACCTCATAGATATAACATATAACATATTACATAGGCAGAGTTATGCTATGTATGTCGTAATAACGTAACGTAATGTAGAATGAGATGAGATGGAAGTCCAAGGATTGAAGCACCTCATGCGTATCTCCCTCACTTCTCTACTACTACTACACACGACACTTGAGTCTAATTCCTCGATATTAGCACAACCAGTCTTGACTGTGTCTTCATCAGACTCCCTTTTATACCCGTGCGATTACGACAGCATCAAATTACCGTGTGCTCCTATAATTTCCCTGTGTACAAACTTTCCGCTACTACTCTTTTTCATACTTTTTGTCTCTCTCTCTCTCTCTCTCTATTATATCACTATACACTATCCTACACTCAAAGCAATCAAGTTACTGGGCCATAATTATTTCCAAGAGTTTTGTCAAAGGTTGTTGTAATTTTGTCCAGAAAAAAATCTCTGTTGGAGGGAAAAGATCAGATTCCATTCCGTTACAGCCAAATAATTGGATGAGAAGGTTGACAAATATTTGTCAACTTATTCCCGTTATCGGATCAACAGTAGCAACAACAAGAGCATCTGATAAATCTTCTCTATGTAATTCCTAATAGGAGCAAAGTTTCAAAGAAGCGGGGACATACGGAGAAGCCGGTGTTTTTTTTTTGTGTAGTGCAAATTTTTTTCCTGGGGAATTCTCAAGTAAAAGAAAAAGGTAATATTAAAATTTTATTAACAAATTCTTAGCTCATTTTTTTAAGGAAATATTTCTCAGAGGAGCTTTTCTAGGTTTTTTTTTTATATAGAACAATTTTTAGCGAAGCATTTTTTTTAGTGCGATGATAATGATTTCCAAGAATTTTCTTAATTTGAAAAATATTTGTAACGGGATTTTTGGGGTAATTTTTAGAGCATCCGAGACATTTTGTTGGGGAATAAAATCAAGGGAATTTTATACTATGACAATAATTTATGCATGTCTCTGTAACATACATATTTTTATCTAGACCACAAAAAGCTATGAGGAAGTATATTGATAGTGTCAAGTTGACGGGGGAGAGGATTATTGGTCGTCGGTGAATTTTTTTCTAAAGCTTCAAATAGAATTGAATTGGAAAAAGAGCAGTTATTAGAGTTAGGAATTATGACAGAATGGATGATAAAGTTTCTCATAATGATTGGGATCTTGAGGAATACAAAAAAATTGTTCCAATTGTTGTCTATCTTGATGCCGATACTGTAAAGTCTTTTTCCTTCCTTTCAATACTCTATAACAGTTAGGATTGAACTGGTTGAGTCAACTGATCTACATCCATCCATTCAAAGTTATATCTATTTTTACTATTTATGTATCATACAATAAGCCTATATTTACCCATTGTTTATAATACGTTAGAAAGAGAGAGAGAGAGAGAGAGAGAGAAAAAAAACACTTGAACGTGTCTTCTTGTTACACATCCTATGGGGAGATATTCACGCCTTAAAACCATTAGAGCAAGATAAAGTTAGACTGGTCCACTTATAAGCATTAATTGCATGACAAGTCTCTTCCGACACTTATTACTCCCCGTCAGATTAACGTAGGATAAAGGAAAGAATAAGGAGATTCAAAAGGAAATATGTATCATTTTATAAATAGCAGCTCCACTACGGATATGTAATTTCATCCGCTTCATTTCCCTCAACCATAACATATGCTATGAATAGACTCATCCTTAAAATAACCACTACTAATCTACAATATTTACATAAGGAGAGCATAGGTAATTCTAAAAGGGAATTCCACCCCTAATTATTATTTCTCTCCTCCCCTCCAAGCTTGTACAATATCATTGCTCCAATTTTATCATTATACTTTCATAAGAAAAATTTAACCCGGAAAAATCTTCCCGTATATTACTATTATACTTGAATGAAATAAACTCTCAAGTTCAACCTCACCTTTACCGTACAACACACTATACAAAAAGGTATGATTAAATATAGTCATCTCTGCGTGGGTTGCATAAAAAGAGAGATAGGAAAAACCTTTTTTATTCCCATGTACACATATAGGAAGCGGAACAAGTGTAACATGGATGATTTTTCCCCCTTGTAAAAAAATCTCTCTATGTACTATATGCATGGAAGTGGGAATCTTACTGTGAATTATAATTCACTTGCATTCAGCCGGAAATGAAGTTTGGGAATTTCTCAGATTTCTTTCAGTGTTTTAGTATATGAAGAGGGAAAATTGAATGTATGTATAAATCCACAGGCTTCTGAGAGAAAAGACAGTTACAAATAAAGATTTGATTTTGTCGTTCATAAATAGTAATAATTTTTAGATATGATAAAAATAAAGAATGCTCCTGCATATGAGGACACAGGGAAATTAATGAGCCTCACCCTTATTATTTGATCCCTTGGGAAAATGTTTATTTATGCAGACACTACTCTCTTTCCCTACTACTTATCTTAACCAGTACAGTTATTCAAGGGCAAGGGTTGTGTATTTTGTACATGTACAACCTTTGTATGTTATAATGAATAGAATAAGAGTATGGTAAGAAAAATCCTCTATTTAATATATAACCATTGAGCCTTTGGGGGTTGAGGCGTTTCATATCCTCCTCTACTATAGCACTGTAAATACTGGAGTATGTAGTACGTGGAATGAGTAAGGGTCATTAGAAGTGGTGTATGTGTGTGTCTAAATGAGTTAACGTTATTTGCAGAGAGAAGGATTTATGATAGAGAGTTTAATGAAATATAAAACAATAAGCTGAGTCTCATAACAGGAGTTGTAAGATTTCCTCACGGATGAAAGTGACCTCAGCAGTGCCACTTGAGGAAGGAACATATACAACTTCACTGCCAACTTAACCACTACCGTTTAAGCCCACACTATATACAGTCTCTCTTTATTAGAATTATACGTGTATTTCCATATACCCTCACATTTTCCACCCAAAGGAACGCGCAACTCTTACTTACTATAAAAATACATATGCATGGAAGTGGATCATCAGCTTCCGAACCCACATACCGTTCCTTATAACTCTTCCTGAGTCAGTCTAATCTATAAGTCTTGAGCCGCTTCGTAGGAAAAGCGTCTTTAAAAGTAAGGGAAAATTCCTTTGAAATTAATATCATGCTAATTCCATATATGCTAAAATATCCGTTTAAAAATCCATAGAAGATCCTAGGGTATTTGTGAGCATTATTTTTTTCTTTAAAAATTCAAAATGTTTTTTCTTACTTTAAGCTTACATAATATTTCATGAGTATGTATTTATATAGGATGTACATATCAAGGAATAGATATAGCTCGGCTAAAACCCACTAATGGGAGGGAGAATAAGGGTTGAGGTATTTAATAATGTAAAGTCCATTTCCTTTCGCCTGATTGAACTTCCGTGGAAAAGACTTGGACCTTTCCTTGATTTTTTCCCCTTCCAACCCTCATCTTCTCTTCATTTCTTCTCCTTCTCCTCTCTTTACAAATGTTTATTATTACAATTAATGAACCCATACCTCATATGATGAGTTCGAGATCCTCTCCTTTTCTCTATGAATTGACAGTCGTCTCCATTGGAGCAATGACTGCTATAGTAATGTATAGAGAGTACCTACAGTTTTTACTCTTTAACATATTTACGATGTGCATACAATAGGCAAATGAGAGGTAATTCTGTCAAATGATAAAATGACGGAGGCCAAGGAGTGCATAGGTAATCTCACTGTATATGTTTTCATTGTTACCATAGAGAACATTGGAAGGAAGCTGGAATGAGGAAAGGTAGGGTTGTAGGTAAATTCTTCTCCACCATTTTTTTCTCACCATGTTAAAGGATGGGAATTGTATATGGTAATGATTTTGTTACGCCATACATAATATGCACAATCATTTCTGCATAGCTAAAAAATCATTGTATTCCCATATATACCATGGGAAAGTATAAGGAATATTGGAGGACGTAAGTAAATAACTATATACATGTACATTGTTAAATGGGAGGAATACATCAAGGGACATTTACCATTGTGATTCATACACACACACACACACACACACTTACATATAAAATGCATGTGCAAATAATTGAGGATAAGTATATGGCAAGGTATAATATATAGTGAGATAAAGTGCGAGTGAAGCGATACTTTTACGGTCGTTCCATCCCGTAACAGTCCTAAGACGACCGTTGGATTTCACCGGAATAATAGACCGCTAAACGAGAACATTTCCACTTTAATTTGATTAGATCCCTTGAACAGGAGCAAATTTATATGAGTATAAATGAGCCTTGTTCTATACACTACAAGAGCTCAGAAAGTGAGTACAAAATGCTCAAACATGCTCAAACCTTAACTATAATTTTAACTATACAAAAATTCCTTCCTCCTCTCTCGTAACTTATTTTACATAGTAATTCCTTCCTACAAAGTTCAAGGTATCTCGCTTTTTTCCCCTACCCATTAATCCTCATAATGTGTTCAAGGGGAGAGCGGCGGGAAATCTGACAAGTGAAATGCTTTTCCATCAGATGAGAAACACTTGGTGAATATTCGCACCATATTTAACTCCATGGGGTTTACATATAATATACAAAGTCACCGTACATACTCACTCACATTATTCTCAGCCTCCTCAAAGTATGTAACAAGACAAAAGATGAGGACAAATTTTAATTTTTTATCCTCACTTTTTCTATAGGAGGAAGGAAGGAGGATCTCAGTTAATACAGAGGAGACTTTTTCAGAGACAATCCTTCAAAAGGAATAAGAGGGAGATTTTTTGGGGCAAGAGGAAATTACAGTGTGGATCTTTCCAACAAGGAGAAGAACCGTTTCTTCTAATGTTACACATGTTTTAGAAAGAGTGGACTCCCTTTAGTTTGTGCTTGTTGTGGGTGAGTGGGAAAGTTATTGGGACGCTAAAATATATGAGGAGCAAAGTTTTCAAGAAAATACTGGAAGGTTGACAAAAGTGTTAGAAACAATTGGATGTTGTGGTAAGGAAATTTATACATTCTTGGGTGGTCTCTCCCCATTCTTCCCGCATTCTCTCTTGAATCTCGTCGGTGGTGTGAAAAAAAAAGGACAAAAGGACTGGAAAAAGACTGGAGGAATTCCAAAGGGCATTTTGATTCAATTTTTACAGGCCTTTTTAAAAGACTCCCACAATATGACAAAACTTTCCAAGGTAAGAAAAAAAATTATTTAAAATACATTTTTGTGGATTTAGTTTTTCCCAATTATTACTATACGTTCGAATATAGTAGGAAGGTTTTGGCAAATTGTGAAGAAGGTAGGGGAAGAAGAACGTGAGGGAAAGATTGTGAGAATTGTTATTTTGTCATAAGGGGAAAATCGTGACATTTCTTCAAAGTTACTTACATTTTCTACGACGACGACGTTCACTACTTTTCTACTACTACTAATCCCATCAAATATGAACCAAGTCAAATTGTACGTGGTGGTTGGTGGAAGAGGAGGCTCTTTTTTTAGTTGAGATATTTGAAGTGAAAAAAAACATGATTCCTTTTGCGAAGCATTGTCATGGCAAATCCTTTAATACAGCCCGAGAGAAGTGAGAAAAGTTGATTCTTCAAGGAAAAATCATGCTTTCGTGATTTTAATTTCCAAGTTAGAGGAAAATTCATTTGAAATTTACAAGAGTCTTTTGATAGAAAGTGGAAAAATCCCCTCAAGTATAAAAGCTATAAGCTTGTAAAAGCTCCGGTATGGAAATTCTTTGGTAAAATCAAGGAGATAAAAAAAACCAATTCTTTGAAAAAATAATTGGCTTAAAAATAGAAAATAAATGAGATGGCAAATTCAAGAGAAAATATAATTCCTCTTGAGAAAATTAATTCCCTCTCTTTCTCAAGGAAAATTCACACCCTCCACATGAGGACAAATAAAGTCAAGTTTCCAAGTTTTATTTCCTCCTTTTTTAACTACAATATGTATACTTTCATAAATTTCATCTTTCATTGTAAACCCCAACTTTTCCTAATAACTCTCACGGGTTCTTTGTGAGCTGACACTAAAATTGATTGTCCCAATCAAATGTTTTTTTTTGTCGGAAAGAAAAGATCATCATCAATTTTCCCCCAATTTATTTATTTTTCCTAAAGTTCCTCGGAGAAAGTATAGATAAAAATGCTATTCTCACTAAATTTCAAATTACGCTATTTTCCCCATTTCCCCCATAAGTCACGAAAATTTCCAACTCCTTTCTCAAGTTTGAAATCATTGAAATTTTCCTAATAAACAAAATCACTTGAAGGCACACGTGGACGTGGACAATTCCCGAGAAATTCGTACATCAAATTTTCCATTGCAAAAACTTTCTCAGTGGGAAAGTTTCAACAGTTTTAATGATTACATTTCCTCTTTTCTTACCACGAACCATTTCCTCCATATTATTTTAAAAATAAGAATATAACCATTTCCTAGATTTCCAAAAGCTTCAAGCTTCATCTTTAGGGCTGAGAATTTTACCAGCTGAAAAAATATACGGGAGGAAATTGTGGGGAAATAATTATCCTTCTTCTCCATAATGATGATGATGATGATGAGATGCGTACCTTCTCTTAGTTTTTTAATATATAATGCACAAAACATCTGTAATGCTCACAACCTTTGCTATTTGAATTATATGAAGTTTAGCACGGAAGCTATTTTTTCAGGGAATTATGTTGTTATTCTTATCTCAATTATATTTTTTTACACGAGCAATTTCTCTACTATTTTTGCCAAAAATTTAGAGAAAAAAAATGTTTTTTGTAGAAGGGAAAATAAATATTTATATTTCCAAGGGCTTAAATCCATGGTAATATTTTACATATTTTAATCCTTACAGGTGTCAGTTCTTACAACCCTCATGGGTTATCTATTATCAGTGGATGGAGGATCTATTTTGGGGGGAAGTTGTAAACAGAATAGTGATTGTAGTGCAAAACTATCCCAATGCAACATTCAGCATGAGATTTGTACTTGTAAACCTTACTCGGTGGAGGCAAACTCAACCACCTGCTTACCTGGTAAGTACTAATTAAACTCTCAACTTCAACACATTTATTTACCATAGCTATAGCTCATATGGTACGTGTGTACAGTTAACTCTTTTTTCTAAATACCTTCGTATATTTACACTACAATATATTATATCTGCACGGGAAAAAAACATTGGTCAATGGGGGAAAAGGAAAAGGAAAAAAACGGCTTACAGTAAAAGTCTTATTAGTTAGGTTCACTGTAAATGAGAGCCATATATCAAGGTGGATAATGTACATTAGCTATGTATGGGAGCGCTTAAAACTAATGGCCTATAAACTCACGAGCACTTCCTACTTAAATAGCCATTGTAACATTTCTACCATCCTATAATAGGCAGCTGTGGAATGGCAAAAAAACCAAAGTAATTGACAAGGCTAAAGGATACAGCTCATAATTATTACTAAAAAAGAGCATTTCATATCTTCACATATGCTCCAGTCCTCTTACGCAGTTTTAAACTTCTTCTTCCCACTCATTCATATATGTAACTCTCAAAGCTTCTTAGTCGTAGTTGATAACCTTTTTTAGACATATGCCTTTAATTAATTAACTAGGATAAGTCAAGAGGATAATTTATGTAAGAAATTTAACAGTGTTTTTTTCAACGGGATTTTTCTCATCACAAAACGTATAAATAAAAAATCGAAAAAATTACTCGATCATAGGTCGATGATATAAGTTTATTTTCATATAAACAATCGGTATTCTGTTAAGGCCGCGCTGAAATACTGTGCGCCACAGGCTACGCTTGAATCCTGTGCTTTTACGCAGCGGAATATTTTTCGCTGGCGGGATTCCTTCCTAGCACCTTTGTCGCCATTCTTCCATTCTTATCCTATTGTAGTTCTGTTTATAATGTAAGGTAATATCTGGGAGAGTTCACCACGGGGATTGTTCTTTAACGGAATACTCTTTAACGGTTTAAACTTGGGTTAAAAAGAGCGGTTATTTCGTATTTCCTATCCTTATCTCTCCAGCTTTTGCATAGAACACAAGGTCCTTTGCTAGTTTGTAGATTTGACGAAGGCATTTGATAATAGGTTAAAAATCATCGCTGCGCGATAATTTGATGCTGTCGCGTAGGGCGGCGTCAGCCCACCCCACCGTCCCCCATACCCCCTTTAATTTATAATGTTGAAGTCATATTAAAATTTCATGCAAAAATTTTCAAGTTTTCAAAAAAAAGTTATTTTAAAAAAATCTTTTTATTGCAGAAAAACATTTTTCGGCTAAAAATGAACTTTTGATAAAAAGTAAAATTTTCGATAAAAAACAAAATTTTTGTTAAAAATAAAAATTTGAAAACTTTCGAAAAAAAAGTTTCAAACAAAAAGAATTCTATTGCAAAAAACATTTTTCAGGCAAAAATAAATTTTTGATAAAAAAATTAAATTTTGAAAAAAATATTTCAACTGAAAAGATTTTTTTATTGCAAAAAAACATTTTTCACCCAAAAATAAATTTTTGATAACAAAAATTAAATTTTCTTTCGAAAAAAATTTTCAACTGTACAAATTTTTTTATTAAAAAAAGAACATTTTTCAGCCAAAAAGAATTTCTTGAAAATTTTTTTTTTCGGTTTTATTTTTTTACAAACGAACATACGGACCAATTTCAACCAAAAACGAACTTAGCCGAGCTACGACCCTAATTAATGCTCAAAACAATTTTGAACGAAATCGGTCCAGTATTTTTTGAGTTATCGTGCGGAGGGACGTACGGACGTACTAGGCTATTTTATAAGGGGGCTGACGCCGCCCTAAAAAACATTGGTTAAAAGATATTTCGTATAATATATACGACGCCGTGTGAAGATAATCATAATTCAAAAATAAAATGGTCAGAGCTTCACATTAAAGTACATTGTGGTTTATTGGAGCAACGTTTCGAGCAACCGCTCTTCTTCAGACTCAGTTAACGACTTACTTATAAATTCAAACAGCTATAAAAATATTATGCTATTTTTCCAAAAATATTATCAATATGAATTGAAATTGTTTCTGAATTGAAAAAATTCTGTCCGTAAAAGATATTTCCCACTATTTTAAATTCATCGCGAATGACATTAGTAGGAATGCAAAGGGCGCATCACTTTATAAAGTCATTAGCTTAAAGCAATAAATTGTTCCACAACTCGCCACTGATTCTCAAAAAGGAAAATTCAAAGTTCCCATGTTAGATTCAGTCACGTTTAAAAATTCTACTCAAAAATCATGAATATCGTCGGCTAAAGTGCAAAATGGGCTATAATTTTGTTTTTACCATAACGTTACGAAAATTATATCTCTTTCAAAAATTATGTTTTGTCTATTTCGATATCCTTTAAATCTGTACATGTTTCCCTATGACAGTCCTTTTCACTCATCAGGGTTAAACAATAAAGACAGTTAAAAACTTGAAAAGAGAGAATGACCATGAAGTGAGCTCATCATCACGTTGTCATGCACGGAAAACTCAAATAGAATTGACGACTCTAAGAATAATATAATCCCCTAAAATAATTCTCTGCTTGGGACAAGATGCTCGAGAAAATTAAAGCTTGCTTTTATCCCTTTACTCAATAATAAGACTCAGAGACATGAAAATATAATTTATTATAATATTATAGAGACTTTAAAAATGACAGTTTCAATTACTATTGTCAGTTTTTGAGAGATGACAGGAAGTTATTTATGCACTCTCCGTGTGAAAGGAAATAAATATTTTTCTCATTTTATTTACGATATTTTTTAATATCCAGGCTTTTACTCCCAAGGTTACGTTCAAATATCAAAAATATCTATGGCGGGATTTGCATGCAAGGATTTTGATTATGAGGATTTTACGCACATAGAAAAATCCCATCCTTTTCTCTGGATAAAATTAAAATTGGAAAATATTCCTCACATTCCCTTCAACCAATTCAATTTGAGGAAGAATTTAGCTAAAAGGTTTCACATGAATAATTTAATTATAATTAGTTTTAAAAGAAGATGAATTTCTTAGAAGGTGCTCCTGCGCACGTGTACTTTTCTCCTATATTAAATTACATTTGAGGATGAGAGAGAGAGAGAGAGAGAGAGAGAGAGAGAAAGAAGCCACAAAGGCATCGGTGACACTGAGTAAAGGGGAGTTTTGAAACTAAAAGCATTTTAAAAGTCTCATGGATTGTTATATGGGAGTAAAGTTGAGTCAGTAAAAGTGCAAAGTGCAGAATTTGAAGCTCAACAAGAAATGACAAGGTTGAGTTGAGATTGTGTTTGAAGAATCGACGCGGAAGGAATTGTCTGTCTCTCTCTTGCGTGCTCACTTTACTCTACACAGACCGGCTGTGTGAGTTTAAATGAGAGAATATTTTATGTGACGTATATAATTTATTTACCTCCCTACACGATCCTTACAATCCATACGTATATTGTGAGTACAAACAAGCCCGAAATTCTAGAATGACGAGGAGTTATTATGTAGGTGGACTTGAATGTGCACTGCACTGCTAAAATATTATGCATGTTTATCCCCACTTGTACCATTTCCGTAAGATATTTTGTTTTCCTTAATATTTCTCGTGTTATTCACCCTCCTCCTTCTTTTTCTAAACGAAAGAATCTACAAAGGTTGAATTATTATTATTATTATAAAACCATCCCATAGTTTTATATCAGCTTTAATTCTAGAGTCGACATGTTTTTTCTACATTATAATTCCATGTAGGTAGCAATCACACATAAAAGCAAAGGACCCATGTAGATTTTATGGGAACGGAAAAGTAGTAGCTTTCCTTTATGAATAATTTTTTTATTTCCGTGCCTGGTCTGCATTGAAAATCAGGGAGAGGAAAAAGTCATAGAAAATATTCATATCTACGCATCTTTTAAATTTATTCCCTCGGCATCAAGGTAAGTCAGTTTTTCCCAGGAGTGAGATATTTTTTATTCCCATGTGCCGTTCCCAATATAAACCAAAGTCCAAAATTTGACTGGAAATGCATTCCATTAAACATGAGTAAAATTTGATCCATGGAATTGACATTTTTTCAACGTCAAGAAGTGTCACATTTTGGGCAGAAAAATAAGCGCATGTTTTCAGAAAAATCAAAACTTGGTAAACATTTCCGTGATATTTGATCAAAATAATTTTTTACGATATTTTACACAAGGTTTCTATCTGTATACTATCTGTGGCCAACAATTACTCCCATTTAGGCAAATTTCCTTATGAAATTAAAACAAATAAATTTTTTGTTATTGCCATTGTGGAAAAATTTTTTTGGACTTTGAACACATCAATATGTATTATTTTACATAGATATTCACCTCCCTCACAAATATATACGTCATTTATGGTGTAGACATAAAAATCCATGTTCCATAAAAAAATTTATTTGGGTTAAATATACATAAAAAACGTATTTTAATGATCCTGAATCTATGGAAAATGATTTGGAAGCTGTTGAGGAAATTCGTATGCAATGAACCTTTTACTCTTGAGGGGCACAAGTACCTGCCTTTTATTGGCGTTGTTAAAATGACTCCTTTCATTTGCACACCTATTCTTCCCTTGGAAATTGATTCCATCCCGACCTCCCTTGTCCTATACCACGATTATAAATCCAGCGTGTTATTATTCGTCACGAAATATATCTTTTGTATTAAATTCCCATCCACAATAATCCTTTTCAAGCCGAATTCAAATCATTGGCTCGCCTCCCATAATTCAATTAATCTTACGTACGTGCCTATAAATTATATCTCTCTTTTTTGTCCCCCCCCCCTCGTATTTTCTCCACAAACCTATCCAAACTACCTAAACAATGACCTTTTCAAATAATAAATAATTATTTCACATACATTCAAATTATATTTCCACTAACAATCTCAGCCCTTTCCAGCACATTCCAGCCCCTCTCATTTTCTTCCTCATTATTTCAAAGCAAATGCTTTTGCTACTCCATGTACGTTCCATTCCTCAGAGGGATTCCCAGACTGCGTGCAAAAACACGATGGTAGTAGTAGCAAAATATTTGCCCATGTTATAGAATATCTAAACCAGCCCGTAAATTGGACATACAAATTTCTATATGCAAGTCATTAACTATATAATTTGCACACTTGGAGGCTCTGAATCCAATTAAAATGTTTTTTCCCTAATATTTGTGTGTCATTGGAACGGTTGGAGTTACTCAGAGGAAGATTATTTAACTGTCCTCAACATTAAATCTCTGTTATTATCCCAATAGGCGCTTTCCTAATTTCTTTTAACGCCATTCAACGTACTTATTCTTCTTTTTCACTCTAGCGGTATTTCTTCATAAGAGGATCCTATATAATAATTCTAACGTTAATTATCATTCAAATACGCCATAAGCAAAAAAATAATAATAAACATAAAAATTAAAGGTGGCGAGTTGTAATAAAATATAAGAATTTCTGTGTAAATGATCCTTTCCACAATAAGCGCTCCTTGCTAAAAATGGAAATGTGCCACTACAAATTAAGGAAATTCCAAACAATCGCCATTGCATGCGTAAATAAATAGTGAGTTAAAAAATGAATAAAACTGGGGTGGCATGACTTGCTCAATTAAATTCAATGTGAAGTAGTAGTATCATTAACATAAAGGACTATAGGAACTTGACTGTAATTTAAAGTCCAAATTGAATTTTGGGATTATTCAGCATTTTCTCAAGTCCCATTAGAATCTATTATATCCAAAGCTCTTGAGGTATAGATTATTTTTTTTAATCTTCTCTTAAGACATAATAATAACGCTCAAGTGTAATAGTAAATTGGTGTTGGAATTTCCTATAGAGGATGAGAATCCGGAAAAAGTGCCATTTGAACGATGTCCTAGTAATTACACTTTAGTAATTGTTTTTCTTTCCCAACAAAAGAATAATATTTCACAGGAGCAGACACAATAAATCCCTTGAGTTGTTTTTCTTCTTCTCCTTTTTTCTCTCTCTCTGTCTCAGAAAATGTCTAAAACGTACAAATACTTATATACTTAAATGGATACAGAAAATAAATAGAGATTTTTTTCCCACTTTGGAGATTGGATCTATCTGCGATACTTTTAGCTTACAAGGATACTCTGAGGATTCTATAAGCTTTGTGAAATTGTAGGAAAAACTTATTTTTGTTACGCTATATACTATCCAGTGATATAAGGACATTATGTAATGTGTTCTTTTGCAATGTCATTGCATTGCAATTTTTTATATTGTCAAGTAAAGGGCAGATATTTGTCATGTGAAACTCAATGTTCTTTTAGTGAGGCTTATCTGTGCTTTATTTTAAGGGAGGGCTGGCCGCTTTTAGTGTGGAAATTAAATAATTATTGCAAACTTTGGTCTTCTTGTGTAACGACGTAAGAAAAGAAATAGAAACTTCCATTTTAGAGATTACTAGGACAAGTGTATAGTTAACAAATGGATTGAGAATCAATAGGAATCTTATCCCTTACCAGTATATCCTCACACTCTGGGTAACTCCACAACGAATATGCTAGCCTTAGGCCTTAGGCCTCCATTTTAAATGAATTTTCTGGAATTTCCATAGTTTTTAGAATATACTCAATTTGACATTAAAAATTGGGGGAAAACCTTCCAAAATGGAGGTAGGGAAATAAAATAATTTATTTCTCCAGTTTTTCTTCTTCCCATTTCTTTCACTTACTAGTGAATTCCATAGTTTTTACAAAACCCTTATTTTCTTCAGGTCTTCAGCATATTTTCTATGAGCTTACCCATAAAAAAGATACTCAACTGTTTTCTCAGATGCTTAAAATGATTAACTGAAGCATTAAATTGAGAAAAGGTGATTGTAACTTGTGAGTAATCAGTAAAACTTGTAGGTTACTAATTACAACACGTGTAGGCTTTTTGTTCCCAATCAAAGGGTAATTTATTAAGTAGATTATTTTCTCCGTGAAGAAACTCCGTTTCTCTGGCATGTAATTAACTTCAAAGCTCTGAGCTGAGATAGTTCAAAGAAGAAGTTAGAGAAATTCCAACTGGAAAATGATGAGCTACAAGAAACTCTCCCCATAATATAGTGACGCAGATTCAGCATTATTTAAAAACTAATAATATTTTTTTAAATTTTTTCATCCAAAATAATTATCTCACATTATTGATGTAAATTCTAAGCTGGATTTACAAATGACCCTTACACATTAACTACCTCTCAAAATAGCACCTGAGCCTAATGTTCCAAAGGAAGAAAAGTGTGTATGACAGACAATACAGTCTCTTGGTGACAGAACATGGATATGATTCCTAGGATAAAATTTGTACAAATGTTACATACAACATATTTAGAAGTAGAGCTACAGAACATATGAGTAAAATAAGCCAAGCTTCAAAGAAAGATCATAGGAAGAATGACCAAGATGACTTTTTGATAAATCATAAAAACGAAGCCTGTATTTTTTTACTGCGAGGCTCTCAACTCCATGAAATTATATCAAGTTTATTAGCCCCATGAAAACCGCAAATGTCCTCATCTTTTTTAATTTACCATATAGGCTCCTACACATGGAAGATTGAAGCATTGATGCATGTAGGTATAATAGTCCTGGAAGTTATAATTTGCAAAAAAAATTTTTTTACGATTTATATATCATCGTGAACAACAACAACTTTTTTTTCCATCCACCCATTAGATATCTAGATAAATTTTGAAGATGTGGATTTATATAAGTGTGATTTTGTTAAGAATAATAAAATTCGGATTGTCTCAACGTGGAAATTTTGATAGTGTGAAGATTGGCTGGAAAATATTGGGATGAGTGGCATAAAAAACATTACTTTTCCTGTTTTACAATCCATTGGAATGGCAAATGGTTGAAATTAATTTGGAAAAGGATATAGAAGTATAGTGATCCGAGATTGGAGATGTTCCCAAGGGGGCAAGGAAAGAATAAAATGTCTCTCTTTTTTATGGTTTCAGGGTCGCTTCTTGGATTTTCCTGTGAAACTGATGCACAGTGCCGGATAAAAGTTCCTACTAGCGGATGTGTCAACGGAGTTTGTGCTTGTGGAGACGGATATGTTGCTTATAGACGGCATACATGTTTAGCACGTAAGGCTTTTTTCATTGCTCATCAACTATATACTCAACAAGGGCTCAGTTCATCTGGATTTTTTACTACTATTTATATTGTGTCCATATACACGTACTTACATACGGACGTACATACCTTTGTATAAGCTTCTATTTTTACAAACATATCAACCAATATTCCATGTATGTACATACTTACCTATCTCTATTTCCACGCATAGCACTCATTTACGTACATATTATATATGTACGTGCCTACGTTTTAACATACATGTACATATGTTTTATATGTCCGTTTTATTATGTATGTACATATGTTTTACATGTGCCTATGTTTTTCGTATGTATGTACATAAGTTTCATATGTGCCTATGTTTTAGCATGTGTGGCCCCTTATATGTATTCTTATGTGTGGGTCCATATATGTATGTACGTAAATGTATTCTTATGTGCGCGTACATTTAAAGTAAGACCCGCTAAACTGCAGAGAATTTCGCTAATTTGATGGAATTTTTAGACAGTCGAATTTCTATCTTTCCGAGATTTCTCCGCAAGTTGTATGTGTACTCATATGGAAGGGAAGCTTGAAAACAAATCTTTTTATTGAAAGAACTACAATTGATTAAGATGGATGCGCTTTTGGAAGTAGAACAGAGGATTATTTTCTGATCTGTATATGTATCTCCCGATTGTAGTGTAAATTGTAGGAATGTTAGAATGTAGCTGTTCTTGTTTTTGTTGCTACTGTTGTTGTTAGGAAAATGGGAAGAGCAGCTGTTGGAAAGTGAGTAGATATCGATTGGGCTTAATTGCTTCATTTTTCACATTGTTTCCCACTCTCATGTAATATACTTGATGATTTGAGTAAAGTGCTGGGAAACGTCGGGAAATCAATTACAGAAATTCCCCTATCATCTTACTATAGGGTTCCGATTACTAAAAGATGCTCAATGTATGTAAGTGTACCTTTTGCTATAGAGCATACCCCTCTTACTTATTTAGTATGCTCCAAAAGGGAATGAAAATGTAGATGGGATATTTAGAGGGATATATAAGGCTCTTAGAGTCAATGGCGGTTCTCCTCAAAATTAACTCCTCTCTCTTAAAAGGATGGAAAAGAGATGCTGGAAATTTCATGAGTCCTTCTCTTGCGCTTTTATTCCTCAACATTCCCATTTATTCCCTTGGTATAGTTTTGAGAGAGAGAGGAAAGAGCTGGAATTTCCTGAGAATTCTCACCACTCATTTCTCCTGGCTTGGAGAGAAGATTTACTTTTGTTGTTTCCTTCGAGAGTCTTAAGCCCTCTCACGTATATGGACATTGAATCTCAACAGTCATGCTTTATCAGGGGAAACATCTTTTACAAGTAATTCCAACTTGAACAGATTACTAGATCGTGATTAAAAGGCGTGCTTTTTTAGAGTCAAACCTCAACTATGTAAGAGTCTCGTCTGGATTCTTTTTACTTCAATCACAACCAACACCATGTAAATAAATACTCACGAAGTCTTTATTATCAAAGCTTCAGAGAGCGAGCTATGTAATGAATAACCTTGTGGTAATCAGAAGTAAATTACAATGCTTCCCCTTTTTCTGAGCCACCGTGTCCATGCCTTTTTGAGTCTCCTCTCCTAATTATCATATAACAAACTTATTTCTCATGTCGGATCTCATTACTCCTACGAAACTTATGCAGGTCCCTGAATACTCAATAATAATAATAATAATAATAGCTCCACGCATTTTCTCAGTATATGTTTGAAATAATTTAAAAAAATTTAATGAATTTTCTGGAATATCCATACTTTTTAGGATATACTCAATTTGACATTAAAAATTGGGGAAAAAATCTCCCAAAATGGAGGTAGTGAAATAAAATAATTTATTTCTCCAGGTCCACCCAGAAATATTTTTTTCCCCTTTTTACGTCAATTCCGTTACTTCATTTTGGTATGTCAATTTTGTTAGGTAGGGATAATATTCTGAATAGTAAAGCTGGCAATAATGCCAATAATTCATTGTCAATATACTAAAAAGGTATTTTTTCCTTTGATGATTTTTCTACAGCCGCCAAACTGGGAGACGTGTGCTTTGAGAATGAGCAGTGCACCCTTGCGGATAAAGCAAGCTACTGCAAATTCGTAGTACCCAAAGTGTTCGGTAGGTGCCAATGTCAAGTGGGGAAGGAATTTAGCGACACCATGCACAAATGCGTCGGCACCAATACACGTAAGTTCTATCAATTGGCAACATTTCTCTCACCATTTCCGACAATTTTTCACAAGTACTAAAATTAATTTTGATTGTGCTAAAAATATGGGGTAAAAATACATGGCTATTTGTATATTCGAGGTGTTATTATTATAGCAGCCTACGACGAAATTTCTCGTAATATATTTAATTACCGTTCTCATATTTGACTATATATTTTGTATTCATTGGGCTGGTTTCCGGGAAAGCTGAGCTTACTGTAATCTCCTACACAATTTTTAGCTTCCAGGGAAGAAAGAATTTGTTGACGAGTTTTCCTTCATCTTTTTCATATGTTTTCATATACATATAATTATATATATAATTATCCTACTTGTGTACTCATCATGTACAGTTTGTGTTCGTAGGATTTATGTAAAAGTAGAAAAAGAGTTAATACTAGGGGATCCCTCTTGCTTCCGGCAACAATATAAAGTCCCCACGCAATTTTATTTTTGCACGGAAAAATCATGCTTTTTTCCTCCCTTGGATCATTTAGTTTTGCACGACTTTTTCAATTCTCCTCTTGAATATTTGATTATTCAAAGAGTCTTTTAGCTCAGTAAGTTTTATTTGGACAAATAATGCATTTTTAGAAATTACTGATTTAATTATTGTTATTATTACTAACTAATCACAAGCTTGCCAGTAAATCCTAAAGAGTTACAATAGGGAGTGCCTGCACAAAAACATAGGTCCGTTGCATTACTAACGTGCTTTTTAAATCATTTTACCCTTTTTATCACATTGTGTATCGAATAGTTTACTTGATAAGAGTCTATAGCTCCACATTATAAAGGTATGCACTTGTTTCCTACCCGAAATCTGAAGAAGCTTATTGACTCACACTACTATTAGGAATTAATATTGTCTAAAGAGAGAAATAGTATTTCTGTCATGAATTCCATTCAAGTACACCTCAACAACTTTTAGGGCCCTGGCCTCAATTGGTGATGGAGATACAAATATATGTACACATGAATGGAGTTGAAAGGAAAGTGCAGAGCTAAACTAAAATCACTTCGGGAACGTAAAAAAAAAGTAAAAAAAAAAGTGGTGGTGGTTGTTTGATGGGAGGGATATCCATGGACTTTTATGATGCTGCTCCTTCTATAGTGAAACTGTATGAGAACAATAAGAGGAAAATTGAGGGAGTCTGATAGTGAAACATGATGGCTGTCTCTTCATTTTCTCATTTGACAGTTACACGAGCCACTTCGTCTTGACAAGGAAATCATGGAGAAAAAATGCTGACATCAATATCTTGTCAATTCTTCATGACATTTTTTTTTCTTTTTCAAGAGGCAAAGGAGCTTCCAATTAAAAGATTCCCCTTTTTTTTTAAACATTGACACTATGTATTGTGTCCTCGTCAAAGATTTACTCTAATAATTCCATTGATATTTGTCCCTAGTGAGAGTAAATATGTACTATTAAATTACAGATACTGAAAAATCTTTTATAGTGGAGAATTGAATTTTGTGTACTTACGAATATTTGTAAAGACTCAAAAAATCCTTCTACTAATTCGCCAAGGCTGAGCAATAATTCTGGAGTGGAAACAGTATGTTTTATGATGAGCTGTCTTCATCGATTAGTATAAAAAATGACATGATAAAACGCATGATGAGTCATGTATTAATGTAATGTCCAACTGTTCAAACACGCCCCAATTAACCTCAACTCCAGTCTGAGTTTCCATTGCTCAATAATTGAAAGTGAAGTAATTAGTTATGCTATAAATCTGATGGGTATCAATCATTCCAAGATTAATGGTCTCGCAAAGGGTGGACGCTCCAAAAAAAACAAGTAGGATCTTATAAGTATGCGTTGCATACTAAAAGCATAGCCCCGTGTCGAAAATCATAAATCATAAAAGCCGAGACATAGTTCAAGGTAAGCAAGTGAGTTTGAAAGATGACAAGTGTTCAGATTTGTTCTCATTGAAAACATGTTCTTGATAATCGAAGCGAAGCGTCTGGCTGGAAAACAAGCCAGTGTTGTAGAACCAAGTAACTTTTTGTAGTTTGTAGTAGTGTGAGGGAGAAAGAGAGATTTCACCAGTCTCGGAGCATATGGTAAATATAGAATAAGCAAGAATAAGGGGAAAGATGGAGAAGACAATGTAGGGTAAATTTACAATGTTTATTATTGGAGGAGAGTTGAGGGGAAAGGAAGGATTTCACTCTCTCTCTTTTGTAGTTCTCTCAGCATCAGCAATTCTAGAATTTTAGTTTCTCGGAAGTGTAGGATATTTTCATATGATAATGATGATTGCTAAAAGTTAAGGATTTATGGTTCTTAGGAATCGGTGAGAGTTGTCAAGAGGACGCAGACTGCTCCGCGGCAAATGCCTACTGTCATCGTAAATTGGAAGGGAATTCTGTATGTACATGTGATATTGCCTATACCCCGTCCAGTGACCGTAGTCGGTGCCTACCCACGTACAGAGGTTTATTGTCTCCAGCTTCACTTGGCTACCCTTGTCATGCTCACCTTCAGTGTCAACTCGCAGATCCCAACTCGATTTGTAGCCATGGTATTTGTGACTGTGTTACTTCTCGGAATTCCATGTGCAGTGCGAAGAATACGGGCTGCCCCAAACATACTTTCCAGGTTTGAAACACTTCTCCGCATACATTCTTCTCATAGTATAAATATTTCTTGACAAGTTTAACACCGCTAATAAAACAATAAATATGTATATTTTGATGCAAAGCAGAAGAATTTCTAATATATGACTCTTGACAAGAGTTGGCCAGAGCTGGGACGGGGTCAATTAATTTTCAAACTTGATTATATGAATGTGAGCCTGATATTCAAGGGGTTATTTAGGTCGACCTGGCCTTGAAATTTCGTGTCGTTTTAGTGCAGCTGCACTTAAATGTCAAGTGGTTTAATACACCAGAACTTAATTTTCAAGTTTCAGGTTCAAGTGGTTTACAATAGTACACTGGAACTTTGATGTCAAGTTTCGGGTTCAAGTATTTTAAAGGTGCTTTTAAAAGCACTTGAATGATAATTTTCATATTTAAATTAATTTAACGAAAACTTATGAAGCACCACTTGAAACACACGCGTCTTACTTGTACTCGGTCCCAGCTCTGAAAGCAACTGTAGTGTCATGAATGCTAAACGTGAACGCAACAAAACTTTATATCAAACGGACGTTCAATTAAAACATTTTATTCCCATTTCTGTCGCTCTCTCAAATCATGCATGTACATACCCGGAGAGGTTAGTTGAACTGAACCGGAGAAATAATTAAATTTTAAAATGAAATTCTTCTTTTAGTGTGAGTCGGACGGGAAATGCATCAGCTGGTTCTTTGTTTGTGACTCAAAGAAGGATTGTGCGGATGGATCCGATGAGATTTGTAATTACGAGTCCTCCGAATGCCCACCGCAAGCCTTCCAGTGTGACTTGAAGCCTTTCTACTCCAACAGTACCGGCAAGGTTCGGGATGATACAAGGAAAGGAGTCAAATGTATTTCAAGATCCAGGGTTTGCGATGGCCATAAAGACTGTCCAGGAGGTAGAATTTTAGACAATGCAATGCCATTCCTAACAAAAGCTCAGAGATAACTAAAGGATTTGAGGACCAGTTGTACTAATTACTTGACGTTTGAATACACACACGTACACACACACACACAAAAAGATCTTTTTCTCTTTTGAATCTCTAGGATCCGATGAGTATGGCTGCACTGGACGAGATACTTGCCCACCAGGAACTTTCCAATGTGCCACCACAAAAGAATGTCTACCTGAATTTCGTTTTTGTAACGCCATTGTTGACTGTAAAGATATGTCGGATGAGTCAGAGAAGAAATGTCGGGTGGAATTCCAACCCTCGGAATTTTGTCCCTTCCGGTGTGATAATGGACTTTGTCGCTCATCCGCTGTCGTATGTTCGGGTGTTGACGGTTGTGGAGACAATTCCGACGAAAAGAACTGCCAAGTTTGCCGTAAGTCTTGTAATTTATAAAGTTGATAGACGATTAGGAGCTCAGGATTTTTTCTTTCATCACATCTTATTCAGCTTCCAGCCTTTGAACCTTATTAGTACCTTTCTCTTTCTTCTCAGTTCCTGTCATTGTTTCAATGCCAAAATTCTATGGAATTCAAATTCCTTATTGAGACAACTAGAGTGTTCATTTTGCTTGTGGGGGTGTGACAAAAGTGAAAGTTGTAATTGGGAAATGGCTTTCTCCAAGGGACTTTCTCCAAAGGACTTTCTCCAAAGGACTTTCTCCAAGGGAATTTCTCCAAAGGATGTTTTATTGCCTTGCATTTTTATTACTTGTTAATGACAATAATGCAAAACGCGTTCGTCATGGAAGTGCACAGGCATGAGTTGAACTCATGGCTCGATGTTATACATATAAGAGAAGGTTGAAGGGACGTATGGTTGAGAGACTTTATGGGGTTGAGATTATGTAAAAGGTGGGAAGGTTGGCTTTATTTGAAGTCTGTAGGATATTGTTATGGGAATTAAATGATGAGAGTTTCTTACTCTCTCTCTCTCTTCAAGTATAAAGAGAGGATTTGGGAATGTAAATTATTCTGTACTCCCTGGGTAGTAGAAATGATGGTGTTAACTTTCTCCTTGGTAGATGTAGATATAAAGCGTGTGTGATTGTCAAAGTACTGAACAAATCCCTAAAGATGACAAGTTGTGTAAATTGCCTAAGTAATAAGAGCCATGATGGATTGAGTTTGAAGTTGGCCTAGACTATGTTAGTTTCTCCATAAGATTACCATGAGGGAGGCTGAGAGGAAGTGATGGGGATGGGAGAGAGAAAAGACTGGAGAGTTGGTTGGACAGCGTGTAAGAGCTATAAATAACAATATAAAATCCAATCGATTGTCCTCTTGAAAAAACTCTCGGAATTCTATTTAGAATTCACATATGGTGACTTAACTCGCTTTCTCTCTCTCTCTCTCTCTCTCTCTCTCTCTCCGCTTTCCCCCTCATTTCCTTTCAAGTGTGTCCTCTCTAAAAACTATAATTCACTGTGCTTAAGTCTCCGGGCAGAGAAGTGCATATAAGAGAGCAAGTTTGTTGGTATAGGATGTAAATTCAGTATCAAGTAGCATTTGAGTTGGTATTTTCTGTGGAAATGCATACAATGTTGGGAGGTAGAGAGTTGAAGGATCTTTCCAAGGATTTTCACCACACTATTTTCATCATCGCGGCTTGTACAACCAGACTGCGGTATCATTTACCTTGCAAAAAAGGGGGCTTTATTAAAAATTTGCATTGCTTTGCAAAATTCCTAAACCAAAAAGGGTTGAAGCTAAATGTAGGACTTACAATTAATATATGCAGCCCTGAGCACTACAACGTTTTTTGACAACTCAAAAGATGTCGATAGACGGTCCATGGTAGGTAATTTCCATATAAGATCGTATCCTTGCTCTCAGCGCAGCTTGAAACCCTTTAATTATTTATTAAAGAAAGTGGCCAAAGTTCCCTCCTCAAACGTCAATAGCTGCTGTTGTGTGGAAGAACAGTAGATAGGACAAGGCCGCCATCATTTATAATGTAAAATCCTGGGATGAAAATCTGTTTGAAAATGAATCAATTAAAATGGTCCGGGTGGAAAATATTAAGTTACTACCCTTTCCTCAAATATGCATATCCACCCAGGAGATAATGCTTAAATTGAGGTAATGGGAAGGAACCCCCAAAGATTTCCCCTCCCAACACTATACCCATAATGTGTAAATTGAATGAAAGGATATAATGACCTTGTGATAGTCTAAAGTCTCATGGGTTTACACACACTCATTTATATATATATGTGTTTACTTAACAGCCTTGATTACTTGTGGCCACCAAGTATCCCCTCCTCATTCTACACTCTCACCATTTCCTCTCCTTAATGATCCCATCTATTGTGTTCGGAATGAAGAAAATCATTCAGTTCATCCATCAAACACAAAGTTGGGCTTGGAAAACTTTTACCACTTACTTGTAAAATGAAATTCCTACGGAGCTAAAAACCAAAGAAAGTACATATAGTAGGGAAAAGCTCCAGATTTTCTACTCCCGCTTGATTACACAGTCAAAAGGATAGTCCTGTAGGAAGGTCTAATCTAATTAGCATTCGAAGCCTCTCCTCTCCTTTGTTTATTTCTGATTAGGAATTAAGTACAAGAATTTGCTGGTGCATTTTCAATTTACAAATCCTCTCCACCTTCCTCATCCATTCCTACAAGCCAGTAACAAAATTACTATCTCCTCCACCTGATGGGAAAAGGAGCCTTCCATAGTCTTAACAATTCCTTTCATTTATGCAGATTAGAAATTCAATTTAATCCTCCGTTACAAACCATGATCGAATTCCTCTCTCTCTCTCTCTCTCCCTCTTTTTCTTTACATAACAAACTTCCCATGTCTTCAACTTTCACTCAACTTTCTTGGAAAATATTCCATTAGACATGTCACACCCCATCACATCTCTGCACATCCCTCAAAACCTTCCAAGAAATTCCAAACTTTTTTTTAATTTACGCTTTTGGGTGACGAAGAAAACTTATATAATTTTTTCCCCTGAAACAGCTTAATTTATCCCACGTAAGAAAAAAATTATTTGCTCAATTGTAGCGGATGTAAATTAATTTTAACGTTGTAAGCATTTTCTCTTATATTGGAACATGTCCACTTTGAGAAGAGAAACTTTTAAGAAAAACTTTCACAAAAAAACTAGATATCGTCGGCTAAAGTGCAAAAAGGGCTATACGCAGACACCGCTCAAACATGGTAGCGCATGTTAATTCCCGTTCAAGCTATTTCTGCGTATAGCCCCTTTTGCACTTTAGCCGACGATATGTTGACAAGGGATGATGATAAAATAGAAAAGAGATCCCACACACGTATAGATAGACACTCCCATATAATTAGAATTACCTCAGAGAAAAAAGAAAGGAAAAACTTTTTTTTCTCCGACAGAGGAGAGAGAAAATTTGTCGCCAAAAGGATAGAAAAAGAATTCTTTACTTTGGCCGACTTAAATAATATTGTCTTGATTACACAAGTCATTAGAAGAATTTCCAGTTCATTGCGAGATAGATTTTTCCCCGTCCTTTGTATTATTATACATGGGATGACATAAGGCTCCCCTTTCATCTCCAGCCTCTTTTTCCTCAAGAGCGTTTAAAAAAAGACATGAGCGAAATCTTTGTAACCTCGTTAAAGTCAAGTTGATGAAAGAATAGAAAAGTTTCTTCTCACTCCTATTGCGTTCCTTCTCCTACATGTAGCCCAAGCTAAATGACACTCTTGCTCTTTCTCTTAGCTCCTATATGTACTCTATTGTTAAAAAAAACTTTTGAAATTGCACACCTTCTAGTACATAACGTACACGTACACGGGCTGATTGTGAGCTTGAGCATATGCATTTGTCTACACGTGTCTAGAAAAATCATTTGAGTTTTTATACATTTTTGTTCTTTGTTTATATCCACCATTGTCTCCATTAATTTCCCCCTACTCCTTCTTGAATACCCCTCCAGGCATTTTCCTTCCTAATTTCTTCATAGTAAACTCTAGTAAATTAAAAGCTCAAAGATGTAATTTATTATTAAATGAATTCCTACAAAAATCCCCTTGTGATTTCACAGGTGTTGCTCCTAATTATTCTTACATCAAATTACTGCGTCTAACTCAAAAACTTTCACACTTGATAATTCCTAATATGGATGCACACTTAAATGTAGGAAAGAGCTAGAAAGTTGTTTTAATGAAGAAGTCATTAACAATTTTTTGTTTTTTTACAGGGTGTCCCAGAGGCTTACCAATGACTTATAAGAAGCATAAGAAGATACCTTAAAAATAAGTTGACATGCACATGTTTAGAGGTACAAGGTCATGGAGGAATTTGGAAAGGAATATGAAGATTTTTCAACCTCACACACCTCAACTTCAATTACTTCTCTCCAGCCCGAGCTCCATATATGAGGTTTATGTATGTACCATTACATAATTTATGTAGACTATAAAATATCTCCTTTTTGTTCATTGATTCAAAGTTAAACTTTTGATGGGGAATTTGTACCACCTTTGTCCTAGCTTTTTTCTAAAAAAAATAATCATTTCATACTAAAGCGCTTTTTCCAATAGTAAGTTATTGTTTGTTGTATTTGTTATTGTTAAATAAGGTTGCTTGTGCAAGATAATCATGCAAATTGTTTTTCTTGTCTTGTTTACGTTTGTGTTTAAGGTTTAATTTTTTGTTTGCAATAATATTAATAATTTAATGATAAAAAATCTTTTTAGGATCTACAATAAATTATGATAGGGACATTAATTATTCAAATATAAACATGTGTGTGTAATAATTGTTAAAATGGCTATATGCAGATATGTACCTCCGGATAAATATCAATAATATGTGATAATCCTTTTTTATATATTGTATGTACTTTGTTTTTTAAATATGAAATATTATGTAAGGAGCAAATAATCTTCTAAACCAATGTACAAATGTTGTTATGTATTTTGAAAATTTAGTATAATAATAATAATTATTATTATAAATGTTCACGTGTATAAGAATTCCTATAATAGAAAAATAAAAGTTGATTTTCTACCAAGACTTTCCCTTTTCCTACAAAATCTAGCTATTTTTTCTACACGAGTATTTTAAATTGAGGCTTTGAAATCTCTTTAATTTTAAATAGAGAGGAAAAAGTGGTTTGGAAAAAAGAGGAAAATTCCTTTAGACATATTTTCAACAGAAGCCATACTCAAGGTTATATCCCCTCAAGGTTACAAGTGATGAGTGAGTGAGTCAAAAATAAATGAGTATGTTCCTGAAAATGAGGGATGTGGTGGAGAGGAAATCCATTTTTGGACTTTCTCCACAACACTCTATACAGTTCCTTCCGGTAGAAGTTGTTGTTGTTGTTGCTACTGCTGTGGCTCCGCTTGTAGGATACTCTGGAGCCTCCTGATAAAAAAGCCCATCTCTTTGACATGCCCATGCTTTACCATTGAGTGTGCATAGAGCCAAGGATTTTATTTATTACTTTTAATCAAGAAACAATTTTAGCCTGCCTATCGTTTCCCACCCGATGATTCTCATGCATAGAAAGAGAATTCCTTTTTCCCTTCGTGTTTTTTCCGCTTCTCCCTCAATCCTTCTCTCTTTCTCTCTCTCTACTTTCATGTGTAGTACATGCAAAGGCTGGAGGTAAGGTCCTTCCTTTCTTAAATATGTACAAGCTAAGGTATTATTGGATAGGGAGGAATTCCTTGTTCACATTGTAACTAAAAAAAGAGACGGAGGAATTGTAGGGGACAACAACCCATGTAATTAAAAGCGTCTCTTCGCACATCTGCCCTAATTTAGAATGTAAGCTATGATGGGAAATTTATAGGTACTTGAAGAGGGACGAGGGAAAGAATTTATACCGAGCAAAGTTTTTGGCCTCACCACGAATTCACTTGATCAGGATTCAAGGCAAGACATCCACGGCTTTTTCCCCAAAGAAGGAAGAAGATGTAGGAGGATTCTCACCAGCTTTCTCCTTCTCCTCGGTGCTCTTTATATTCACAAAAGGAATGGATAATGGTAGGTTCTTAGTAGAGGATTCCATGTATGTAAAAAGGAGGAGAAGAAGAAAGAAGACTTGGAATTCGGCTTGGAAGATCACAGTCTTTTTCTACTTACATAGGATAGGGCTGTGTAGTTGAATGTAAGTGGTTGGGTGGTTCCATGGTTGGATGATGTAAGACAAGATTTTTTCTCCCCCTCGAGAAATCCACTAGTAAAGTACTTATACGGAGGAGGTGGAAGAATAAAAGAATAATAAAATTATTAATACTTTGATATCACTGGGCCAGCTTCTTGAACTCCCCCATATAAATCCTTATATGATGGATTTATGCAGCCCTATGGATTTCCGGAAACGTTGGTTCCTCCAAGGAATTATCTTTTCCTAGCTAAAGTCAACTTACATGTGATCCAAATGGGGAAAAATTAGATTTTTCTTTTTTATATATTCAGATATAGGTTAATGTTATTTATAACGGGACATTGTCCTTTAAAAAAATCTAAGCAGTAGCCTTGCTATTATGAGCTACAACCCTTAACCATGTAGACACAAGAAAAAAGCCTACAATCTATGAAGACTCAATGGCTAAGGTGACCTTTAGAGAAGGAAACTTTATTGGAATCTAAGTTTGTTTGTTAAGGAGTCACATATAGGACAAAGGATTGTCTGGGTTATTTCTTTCTTTCTTTCTGAGAGAGAGAGAGAGAGAGAGAAAATAATTATTATTATTGAGTTGAAAGGAAATGATTGTAAGGTATTGAGTAAAGTCTATGCAGGAACTACAACGTATATTGTAATTATAAGATGGTCTTTTAGGAGAGAGGAATGTCTGCTTGTCGAGAATCCTATGAGGAAATATATTAGTACAAGGGCGGAAATGAATTGGACATTTTTCCCACAGAACCCAAACCTTATAAGTAGTTACACTTGTGTGTTGAGAGTACAAGTAAACACGAAGAAAATAGTACAAAGGATCCATTAATGATGGATACAAACAAGGGAGTGAATTTATGTGACCCAAACAAACTGACTTATTCTTAGAGTTTATTTCCTCACAGTTTATTCACAGCATTAGTGTGTTTTCTGGCTTCACTCTGTATATTATGTGGTTGTGTGAGAGGCAGGAGGAAAATAATGGCAGATGTTGAGACGAAGATGTTCCCTTCTATTTTCCCGACGTCCCAACACAAACAAACAAATAAGAGAAGAGTACCTATGTAGTTGGACTCAAGTACTCAAAGCTAATTTCGATTAAAGTCCATGGATCAACACAATTATACTACGGGCTATAGGGTCAGTCTCTTTATTGATGATATGGCACATATACCATAATAGAAGTAGCACAGTTCTCCATTGTTGCTCAGTCAGTCAAGTCACGTTTTTTAACCGTATAACTCTCATGGAAGGATTTTCAGCTTTCCTATTTCAACCTTGTTTCAAATGCGTTTATACCACAGTGGTAGTGTGGTGTGAGAAATGAGGGCGGCTATTTTTTTTTTGTAGAAATTTCCTTAGCGTTTGGCTTTTTCTAGGGTTTTTGGGTTAGAGTCTTTGCTCTCTTTGATTCCCTTGTGAAGATATGTCTTTTGCTGTGGTTATTGTAAGGGATGGACAAAATAGAAGGAATATTTTCTTACAAGTACTTTTAAATTGTGTATGATCAAGTAGGGAAGAAGAAATGTAATGGGGAGCAGGCAATAAGGATCTTACTTAGTATTCAATTGAAAAAGGTGTTACCCATGATTTAGTACAAGAAGATTGGTGGCGGGGGAGTATAAGACGGTGACGATAGGATGAAGTGATGGGTAGGAAAAGAAAATATGGGAGTAATGGGATTTCATGGTGGTTTCATCCTACACATATGGTATAATATAATTTTCTATTATGGAGAAGGTGTATAGTGTAGCAATTTTCAATGAAAAATCCTTTTGGAAATGAATGGTGAAAATATCCGTGTGGGATGATTGGAGATGGGAAAGTACTGAGAAAGTAAACTGGGGGAGATATCGATACTTCATTTCTCTGTCCACTTGCATGAATAAAATGCATTTTTTAAGGTTATTTTTCTCACTGCTCAAGGGCTTTCTTTACGCAATATTTATTTTTGAGTAACATATACTAATGAATTACTGGCAGACCCATGTCCAGCATTCCTTCGGAGTTGATTATGTATACCTTGAGTGTGAGTAAATACTTTCAAGAGAAAAAGCTTAGGGTGATTCTCTAATAATTTTATATTTAGTTAATGAAATTAATTAGGCTTGTTGTTGTACATTTATCCATTCTCGTTGGCGACTGGTAGAGAAGTGTGCTAAGTACTCGATTACGAGTGTCGTCTGAGTCCCGGGTTCGAATCCCGGAGTGGCTTCTAGTTAGTATTAAAGGAAAGGGGCTTTTTCCCATGGCCGCTCAGAATTATGACCGCCAAGCGAGTTTACAATGATGGCCCCAGAAAGCCGGAGTTACTCATAGATAGGGTCAATCATTGAAACTTTGTAAATTCGAACCAACGAATAAAGGCTTAATATGGTTGACAACTCTTTTAGACCTACGGGTATGAATCGGAGTATAAATCCCCCATTTATCCGTTCTCATTTTTCCTAAGAAAAGGAGTTCAGAATGGAACAAAACGAATATAATTAGGTTGCGAAAATTCTATTGTAGTTCGTTTCTCAAATTTTGTACGGAGGAAAGATCGATGCTGTGTTATAACAATGTTGGAACTTATATTTCAAAATTGCCGAACAATCTGGACAGCCATGTACATTGCATTGGTAAAAAATTAGATGAAGAAATTTGCCAAAAGGATGTTAACGAGATTTTTGAGTGAACTACGTACGAAGACTTGAGAATATTTCTTTAAAAATGTATTTTCATCGGATGAGTGATTGACGTTTATTTCTTATAATTTAGATAATGAGGACCAACCGACCAACTGTTTCAAATATATTATTATATTTCACATACCCAACCACGATGGTATGGGAAGGTTGACTGGGGAAAAAAGCCAATTTTTTTTACTCACAAAGCATAGGTTGACTGTGATGATAATAATGTATGAGCCTGAAATTAATTTACATGTTAATTCAAAACTTCTGTTAGCATATGTTTCCAGCCAAGTTTTGAATCTTCAGAACTCTTTGATTGGATTTTAAGTGAGTCAGATGATAAAAGATTTGCCTTGCCTTCCAAAGTGAGCATCGACGTTGCCGGTCCCATTGAGACAAGCTTAGAGCCATACAAAGCTAATACATATATTGTCGTTGTAACAATTGCGATTCATATTTAATTTTCCACAATACTTTCAACTACGGCATGTATTACCAACTTAAGCATATTTACTGGTCGTAGTGGCAAACCTTAACGACATCTACCTAGATTGCGATAGAATTTTCTTCGGAGCGTAAAAAGGGTTACGCTGCGTGAAAACCCACGAGCATCAAAAGTGTGTGGTTAGATTAGCTAGAAGAAAGATGCACACAGTTGCACTTTAACCCTCCATCAACGTCACATTTGGAGATGACACAATACTTCCACCCAGAATTATTGTGTCATGTGTCAACTCAGACTCTCAACGTTAATGTGAACTGATCTGGAGGATTTGCTGCCATTCAAACTGTCTCATTTGTTAATAGGTGATCCCTTGACTTACATTTCATAAATTATTGTATGGTTATGAGCCCATCCTGCTATGTCAAAAGACCTATCATAATTTCTGGAAACATTGGATTCCATATTTTCGGAAATATGTTTCGGCAGAAACAAATGTGGTGGTCCATTAATCCACAAATATTGAAGTGGGTCAGTTCTTCATCACCAAACATGTGTGATTCCCACCCTTGCAGTGGAAAATAGATAAGGATAGAACCGGTAACAATGGATTTTTCGGGAGGGGGTCAATCAAATGAAGTCATGAAGCAATTAGGTGAGGTCAAATTATGTTTTTAACCGGATTGAGACCTAAAATTTTTTAAATTAATTAATTAAATTTGATTTAAATAGCTAATTATCATTTCTAAATAATGAAGATCCATTGTTTCACAAAGTTATTACAATTCACAAACCTATCCAATGAAATGACGCTTAGAATGATAATTCATCTATTTCCCCATATCCTGTAAATAAAATTACTCAACAAATTCGATTACTCAGCAAATTTTTATCCTCCCAATAGTAATTGCATAGACATGATCTAACAAAAGAGAAAACACGTAGGAAGGTACCGAGGGGGAATAAATAATAAAAATCGGATCCCTAAAATCAAATGAAAAAGTTTCAGAGAGAATTATTCCCTTCTACTTTTAACATATTACATACCAAAATTACATTCAGGACTTCCAGCCTTTCCAACTACAACACAAGGTGATCAAATTACATGATGAATTACTATACCAGTCTTATTAACTTGATCCGATGAGTGTGTGTTTCCTGGGGTGATTTACGTGACCCTTGTCAGTATTTCGTCAAAGCCAAAGGAATATGTACAACCTTGTTCGAATCATACACAAATCTTACAAAAAACATCGGAACAAAAACAATCTCAAGCTTCCTCCCCATAATACGCATATACTTAATACGGTTCAAGGGAAAAAATAATACATAGTAGAAATGTCTAGGTTGTTTTTCCTCCGAACAACGTCTTCGAAGAACATTAAACCATAAGATTAGTATTCAAGGGTAGCTACTTTTTAACATAGTTTTTTTTCATCAACTTTTACGCCATTCCGCCCCGAAGAATAGGTTTTCCTCTGTAAATGCTTGTGATTCATTTTATGTGAGTCATGGAGCACGGAAATTTCTCTATTCATCCTTTCAAACTGGCCAAATTTCCATAATAAAAATCATGTATGAGGAAATGATTGATTTATTCTTCTCATGACGTCACATATAAAGTATATATAGCACACTTCCATTGAAATTCATTCTAATTTATAATACAAGGAAAACTCCATCTATTTTTTGAGGAAATAATCTCTATTTTTCTCCACATTTCACCCAAGTCATAAAATCATTCCCTATATTTTCATAAACTCTCAACCTAAATATCATCTCTCCGCATACATTGTTCCATATTTCTCTTTACCTTGAGGATATATGAATTTTAATCAAGATCCCAATCCCTATTGGTTTTCTCATCCATCCCCGTTTCATAACTATATGTACGTTCATTGAATCTTCCTCCATTGACCTAATGTACACAGACATTTAAAACATTGCCAGAAGACGTAGTCAAAGTCAAAATATCAAAGCAGACTTGCATTTTAATACTCTCATCCAATATGGTCTGTGTATTATTTGTAGCTATAATAATTCTTTTGGGATAAATATCCTCTGTATTTACAAATCCTTATTTTCTATTCCCTCATGAAATGCAATAGATTGAGGCTTTTTTTAAGTAAACAAACCATAGGAACAATTCCTCCCCACAATAATTCACAAGCTTGGGAAAGTAACAAGGTGATTGAAATAAATACATAAGCATCCATGTAATGACGAGGAAAACAAACCTGGACAATTATTGGGAATCCCATAGAAGCTCTCCAACGTTGAAACGTGACTAGAGCTGGGAAAGTTGCATACAATAACATAATGATAGCTTTTCTATGTGTATTTTGTGTACACTTTTTCTTACACATACAAAAAATCCAAAACATTTTTGCGTTTTAATAAGATATTTCCATTTACCAGACATGCACGTTCTTGCTAAATATAGAAATACATTTCTTATAGAAGCTCTAATTTGCTCACATATATATAAAAAAAAGAAGAGAACCTGTTCTGTTCCATTTGGATTTTTTCCTTGTCCTAACAGGAATATCCTGCTCATTAATTTCTCCAAACTTTTATTTCGCCTCACATCATCATAATAATTGACATATATCAATTTAAAATCCGGAAATATTCCCATTCCCCCCACCAGTTCCTCCAAGCATGAAGCTTTATATACAAGATTCCTAGAATAATTGACTCCTAAAGAATGAACCATAGCCCCCGAACTGGAATATCAAGAAATAAAATTACAAATTCATCAATATATTTCAGCACTCCCTTCATCCGTATGCAGAATTAGCGATTCCGCTCCTCCTCCTCTCACAATGAAAGTCAATGAGTTTGAACAAACGTACATCTATTTAATGAAGCCTGCCACTCCATTGCACCTCTCCTAAACCTTGACAATACTTCAAAGCCACACAGAGCTATTCATATAAACTATAACATTATGTCTACAAAGCCTCTCATCTATATTTCAACGCTTATAAAGGAACAATGCTCAAAATAACCTTTTAAAACCAACTCAGTCCAATCCACATTAATAGGAGGTAACAAATAGCAGAAAGCTGTACATTATCCCAATAAATTTCAAATGAAGAGGCTTTTATAAAACTTGAGAGTTAAAAAAATATTTACATAAAGCCAAAGGAATAATAATGAGGATCGGCAGTGACAATAACGCTTGTCAAATCACTATAAATGTATAGAGAGAGCCGCGTCTGTCATTTTTTCCACACTCCATTTAAAAATTACACATTGATCCTCTGCCAGAGGGAAATATATGGATTTAACAAGTTTTGCTCGAGAGAACTCTTACATTTCCCAAGGATAATCCTATTCATAGGAGGACACTATTGTAACACAGAAGGAGCTTTTACTATTGGCAACTCAATGTAATTTATTACATTCATTGTTCTGCATCTAATAGCTTTTGCCAGGTTAACTTCAAAAACTCCATCGCTTGTCACTTGTACTTATAATCATAGTTGAGCATAATTTGAAAAACATGTATCTTCATTGGAAGAACAACAGGTCTGAATTAATTTCACCATTGAGCCCTCTACATTGCCACATAAATGTATCTACGTAAAGACAGGATGATGAGGAAGACAGAATTTCAACAAGGGTAAAAATCACTGATGTGAACTCACCTTCTACAAATGTGCTCGTATGCATTGAAGAGGTATGTAAGTCCTAGGAAGGGAAATAATTGCTTCAACATCACCTCTTCTCCGTGTACTCCCAATTTCATCATAGGCAAAACTTCCATTAATTTTTTCCCATACCTCAACCTCAACCTTTCATGTAACCTGATACGTGGATATTGTTGGACAAGTCTCAACACTAATTGCATATGCCTCTCTTATATAACGCTAATATAGCCTTTCATGTCTAACCCTACCTACCGCTACAATAGCATCCTTCTACATATTGAAAATCTACTTCTACAAAAGTAATGTAGAGCAATGGAAATTTTTATTTTTCCTAGTTTCTTAGCTCCGGTATAATCTTCTAATCATAACAATCCTCTAATAATGTAGTTTAATAATGTAGCAACTATATTAAGACTCGTTTAGAACGACGAAGCTATGGAGTCTCACGAGGTCAACATTATATAATAACACAAAGCCATGCCATGAGAAAGTCCGTGTGAAATTGGCTAACTTCAATCCAGATTTTTTTTGTTGAGTAGAAGAGTTTCAGGTAGGAAGATAACATTTATCTCTTGTGTACAACAGTAATTTCTATAGTAGCAGGTATATTTATTTAACAGGGCGAATATTATACAAGTTTAAAAATTTTGACATCCCACAAACACCAAAACATTTACGCGGAATTTTCGGATCACTCAATTTATTTAATTCCAGGAGCACCTCGAAGCCAATAAAGTATAATGTCGAGCCTCCTCCCCTCATCCACACACATGTCTCATCTGAAGTAGAAGTAGTAGTTAATTTTTGCATCTAAACCACACACGTGTTGTTGAGTTCTCTGTAGCCGACAGGAGAGTAATAAATTTACTGGGGAATTCCATCCACGCGCTCTCTCCTATTCCCCTTTTTTCCTACCCACCTTTCTCATATAGACGATTGGGTAGGAAAACATTCCTCCTGAATTTCCCATGAGCAACTTGACTACGAACTTAGTTAGTCTCAAAAGTGCTCCTACAAACGCTCTCCTATATTTTTCTCCCATTAAATATCCCGTCAAAACAAAAATTTCCCCGCTTCTCTCCAATTCCTTGAATTTCACAACTCAACAAGTTAATTCAACAAAAATAAATTCCATTTCCTCCCTCTAAATTTCCCCTAATTTAGAGATACGAAGAAAGTGAATTTATTATATGCAAGTTTATTCTGTGCAGGAAGTCAAAAGTTAATTTTCCCTAGAAAATCCAATATATGTCAAAAAAACATTGTCTGTATCAAAATTGCCAAGAGAGACTTTCTCAAGGCTCCAACTCCTCCATCTTAAATATCTATACCTGAAGCAGTGAAAGAAGCAATAAAGACAGGAAGGGAAGACGTTACAAGTGAATGAGTACACACAAAAAGGAATTTTCAAGGAATCGTCAAGGAGCGTATATCTATACGGCGGGGCAACTATACAGCCTTGCCCTACAATAGAACCCAGTGTTGTTGGACGAGCTTGGAAAGTGCGTCCACTATTTTGACTTTCTTTATTATATGTACTTTCTGCTCAATTGGATCTGACTAAAACTCTCCCTGAACGGAGGAGCCAAAGCTTTGTAAATAGTTTGAGTTTCCATAAAAGAAAAGACACAACTTATCCGCATATGCTTATATATTAAGCGTCGTCATACAGATATACCCAACATTAGTACTCCCCATATGAATGTTTCCCCTTTATACGTGCACTACTTCCTCCTATAATATATGGGGATGAAAAGTAATGCCAAAAAAAGGAGCCCATCTTCAGTAACTACGGTAGTGGAGGCAGTGGAGGCAGTGAAGCTAAAGCACTCAGTCCAAATGATAGTTTACTTACGATTCATCTCTTAAGACAATCTTTATGCTTTATGGGAAGAGCTAAAACTCTTACAGTTTTCCACGGCGCCGTTTCATTCACCTTTTCCAAGCAAATGAATTCCCCTTGTCCACATCAGAAACATAAACATTTCATTCATCCGTTATCTATTTACGCTCCCAAGGAATAAACTTTCACCATAATCTACCTCTTCCATGTCCTTAAATCCTATATGTATGTAAATGAACAATTCTCAAGGATCGTCAACTCTAACAGCATAACATTCTCCCCCCTCATGAGGAAATTATGAACAAGGTCAAATCCAGTGCTAGAGCTAATTCAGAGTTAAATAATCCGTGTTAAGACAAACTTTTAAGAAAAAATCCATAACCTATAGGAAACATTCATCTTCAATTGGGCTCCCCTTCTCCTATAGGACAATAACTCACTAGTGAGGGAGAGTTGGACGTCGAATGGTTTGAAAATGGTTTTTTTCTCAAAATCGAATTACCCATGGAACCTTGTACTGGTATTTCCGTTCCCATGGATGGGATCGTCTTCCATCCTGGACAAAATGTCAAGGGCTATCTGGACCAAATGAATTGGTTGGCTGGTGCCTTACAACTATAATCTCAATTGTGTATAGTGGCCATGGTTATTGAGAAGACTTGAGAAGTAGAAGAGGAAAAAAAGGAAACAAGGGAGAAATATTTGCAACTACTAAATTCCCTGGACTATATAGCGGAATGTAGGGTAGCAGGCTATGTGTTTGGGAAGGGAGAGAAAAGAGAATGGAACCAGGCAAAAGAGGAAAACCCGTGGGCTTGCCCGATCCTACCTTCAGTTGGCCTAAGTGTGTCTTCGTAGCAAGATAAACGCTGAGGCAGGAGCTTTCCTCCACCCTCACACCCGTGCACATATTTATATATGTCAAAGTTATAGGAAGGATTTAACTTCATCCAGAGACTCATTTAGTGAAATTGTCTCCACTAATAATTGTGCTGTGAATATAAACATTTCCCTTTATGCATATACGAATATTTGCATAAAATTCCCCCTATAAATCTCCTAAGCTCTATAAGGAGATGATATATAGGGAAGTGTGGGAATTTATCAACCCCTTCGGGTGGCTTTAAAAGTAAGGAAAACAATTTGTTTTCAATTTGTTTGTTTTTCCTCCCATTTCCAGAGAGCTGGACTCTTGGATGGACTCCAATCAATAACAATATTATTTCAATGAGGAAGGAAGAAAATTCTCAGGAAATTCCCAAAACTATTTATTTTACCTAGTAATTTAAAATAGTGAAGTGAAAATTATTTAGAAAATTACAAAATTGCATATGGAAAGAAATTTTGAGGAAAAACGTTCCTCCTTCAAATACCATCAAGGCTAATCATGTGCTTCAATCCAGTTGTTGTAACGACTACAATACGACGCCAATGGTGTATGTACTACTGTCTAAGAGATTGTACTCCAAAGCCTTGAGATTTTGAGAAAAAAAATTATTCACATCGAACCCGGAATTGCAAATTTGTTGACATGAGCTGAGGATGATGAGAAAACCAAAATAATTACTACTCAAGTTGAAGGGAAAGTGCATGGAAAATCTAGTTTTTCTCTTCAAATATCCACCCAATTTGTCAAAATTCTTCCCATTGCATTGGGAAATAAATAAGTGAATAATTGTCAAATAAAAAACCATTTTTTTCCAAAAGAAAATATCCCAAATACATTCATTCCCATACTACTCTTGCGAAACTTGTGGATTTAGACAGGCAATAAGGAGGAAAAATCAAAGGAATCGAGCAATTCAAGGAAGTTACAACGTTACAAAAATTTCAACCCATTTTTTGCTTTTCAGTGGATTTTTAAATACAAATCCCCAAACTTCTTGCGGTTGTGTTTGTGTGTGTGTGTTTATTTTACTATATTTGAGGAGGATATATGTAAATCCAAAGACTCGGGAAAAAAAATTTTTCTCAGTATTTGCAATAAGAAAAAACTATATAACATGTTACGACACCATATAAACTTCAAGGATATTTCTTGATTTCCACACGATGAATAATCCAATTGATAATGCCTGGTTGAGTCTACGAATCCTCTCAAAGTAAAGTGAAACGGTGGTGAAACTTGAGGAAGAAGAAAATAGTATGGGTAAAAATAAGAAAGTGTGGGGATAATAGGGGAGAGAAAAAAACTTGAGCAACACTTCAAAGGAGTAAACTTGCAAAGTGTAGAGAGTAAAAAACCATGTTTTTTTAAAAAGCTCATCCCAAATATTTCTATCGCCTCCAAGTCTAAGAGACAACAGGTAGTGAAAAAAATCTCGTGGATTTTTCTTTGTTTTTCTTCCCTCCTTTCCCCCAGAAATAATGCTATTAAAGACACTTAAGTGTATTCTCACGTGGGTGTTTATCCATAAAATTAAGTAATTCCACCAAGGGTTTTACTTAAATTCTGGTATTTACTCCAAAGATAAAAAATTTCCCAAAAAACTCGTCTCCAGAAGAAAGATAGAAAGAGCCCTATAAAAATGGAAATGATCGAGACTTTCACGGAAGACTACACAATTTACTGGGGAAATGATTCTCTCAACTACTTTTCCTCAAATGATTCCCTGGGTTCCGCCAATGCCACAAAAGTTGCTCAAAGTCGGGATGAGGATTTGGCAAAAATTGAAATCGCCGTACTTGCCTTGATATTCGTGTTTACGGTGTTGGGTAACTTTATTGTGCTCATGGGGATTTACTTCCGACGACAGAAGATGAGTCGAATGTACTATTTTATTCTTCATCTCTCCATTGCTGACCTCATCACAGCATTTTTCAATGTTCTCACGCAGCTCATTTGGGAGCTCACCTGGCACTTCCAAGGAGGGAATTTCCTCTGTAAATTTATCAAGTACGCCCAAATCCTCGGCCCCTACTCTTCCTCCTACGTGTTAATCATGACCGCTGTGGACCGTTATCAAGCCATTTGCTATCCCTTGAGTAATTGTACATGGACTGCGAGACGTTCCAAATTAATGCTCGGCTTTGCCTGGACCCTCTCCGTTCTCCTCTGCGTCCCTCAATTGTTTATTTTCAGCTACATGGAAATCTCACCGGGCGTGAGCGACTGTTGGGCCACATTTGTCGAGGGTTGGGGTGCTCAAGCATATGTGACTTGGTACGCCATCACCGTCTTTATCATTCCCCTCATCATCCTTACTTTCGCCTATTCCTGCATCTGTCGAGCCATTTGGATCAATTTTAGTATGAAGAATTCCATTCGAAGACATCAATTCTCACGGAGTAGTCGGACTAGTCGAGACTCTGAGACTGAAAATGAATTTTCTCATACAATTGTGGATAATACGGAGGGAACAACGCATGGGACTAATGGCTCTCAGAGATTCGAGCTCCTTCCACATAATAAGCGGCCCTCCGTAACTAGCAACGTCCCCTCCTCCCGCACCATCCCCTACTACAATAATTTGAAAGAGTCTGAGGTTAGTTTTGCAAGAAATAAAGAAAATATTATTTCCTGGAGACGAGATGTGAGCAGTTTGGAGAGAGCAAGTGGGAAAACTATAACTGTGACCACGACCTCCTTCTCCAAAATTCCTGATGAGAATTCCGCTAGTGTTGGAACAGCCCATCGACCTAGTCAACGCTATCATAGCAGTAATCATCATGGGGATAGGAAAAGAACGAGTTTCCAGGATCTTGAGGATAGTGATGAAGAAATAGAGATGGACGAGACTGGACAAACCTCACCACAAATCCCAGACCGACGAATCCAAATGTTCCCCAACGGAGCCAAATATTCTACTCCAGTAAATCCGGATCAAGTTGAGACAAATCGGAGGAGCAGTAGTAGTAATAGTGGCAAAATGTATAAAATCAATCGGAATGGCTCACATTCCAAGTCACACAATAATGCTAAAACAAAAAAACACTCCCGCCCTTGGGTATGGTCCTCCTCCAAAAATACTAATCTCCTCAATGAAACTACACTCTCGACTCAGTCAAGTGTGGGGGGTGGGGAGGGGACCCCCAAAGGCAATATGAAACAGTTATTGTTGGCACCCTCCAGGAATTTAAATAACACTCATTCCATCCTCACCCAGAGACAGCATGAGTTAGATCATGGGAGACCAAATCCTGGCAATTCTCTCACTCCCAAAGTCCCACCAATAAGAAAAGCATCTGTCAAAGGAATCTCCAGGGCTAAAATCAAAACCATCAAACTCACCGTCGTTGTTATTTGTTGCTATGTCTTCTGCTCCTCACCCTTCATTGCTGCTCAGCTTTGGGCAACCTATGATCCTGATGCGAGCAAGAGCCCTTTTTGGACAGGTACGACAACCTTTATTTTGCTCTTTGCCCTTTTTTCTTCCCTCTTTCTTTTCAATCAAATGAGCTTGGAGCTAAAATAACAAATATTCTTGGAATTATCACGTACACGCTACTCCTAACTTTCCAATTCATATTTTTTTTATTTAACATCACATCTCTACGGATTGCGTTGTGTGTCTGTGTGTGTGTGTGTGTGTTTGTCAAATCCTTCCCTATATGCAATGTTGAAAACAATAAAATTTCCTATTTCCTAATCTGCTTTGTTTCAAACTAGATCACTGGAGGGAGTGCCAAAATGCAAGGATTCTTAGGCACGTACATTCTTGGTAGAAGATAGTAAACGCAGTAGTAAATCCAATTCCTTTGTAAATATAAACACATGCAAATATTTGTACATATAAATGCATCCAAGTTTAGTACATATAATATGCACATTTAAATCCACATAAATATTTGTATACTTGAGTATGTCAGTACATGCATGTATTGTATACATCAGTCAACGAGGAAATGCTTTCCGTCAAAAATGCACGAGGAAAAATTCTCCATAAAGAAATAAACTTACATGGGAGTAAGCACGTGCAAATATGTAGTTGAGCCCTTAAAAATTACGCGTAGACGCGAATACTTCCCAAGACAATAATAGTAAAGCTGGACGGAGCAAGAAACAAATGGATTTTATCATTCTCCGTCTGTCCGTAACTCTTTAACATAACTTCCTAGCAATTCAGGGAACAAAATACCAAAATCCTGATAGTGCACGTACCCATATTGTAAAGGGTAGGAATAAAAATAATATAGAAGGCAAAATACATAGACAACGTTATAAACCACATCAACTACCACTAAAAACTGAATAAAAGCCATTTTCTACTTTTCTCTCCTCCAACGGAAATTTTTCCACAATAAAACCACATCATCATTAGCAAATGAAATTATAATGATAGAATTTCTCAAAGTTCATCCAGAAACAAAGTTTTAAAAATAAACTTGAATCATAATAATTATTATTGTAATACGGATTTGTGTGAAAAGTTCCTAGTTTTTTGACGTAATGTAGAAAAGACAAACAGTTGGAAATAATTGTAGGAATCACGAGGGTAATTCTCCTACGTAATCTCTCATGACCTTCTTTCTGTGTGGTAATAATATAGTGGGATCCAAGTCCTCTCCTATATTTCCTTGTATATTTTAACAAGGAAATTAACATTAAAACAAGGGATTCTCTCAAAATAAAATCAACAAAGAGATACCTCCGGCTCTTTTAAAGTCTAGCGGTTTACACGTTCCTGGGTTTATACACTTGAAATGTTTCCATCCATACCCTCAGGTTCTACCGAATTGTCAACAATATTTAACCTTTCATTCAAATTTTCTTTACAATGTGACATATCAGCTTTGATCCTTCCCATGAAGACTTGGGGCCATGCGTTTACTTACGTGGCTGAACTGACACTGACGGTGATGTGTCTATAAGGAGAAAAACCCTTTTATCACGAGCCGAATTAAATATCACGTTCAGAATTCGAGTCCGGAACTATGACAATTGAGAAAAACTGAGCCCCTTCAATACAAGGAACTACTCAAGTTGGGTGGTGGAGAGGTTTTGTCGAGTGCTTAGAGTGTGTCAAAATACTCAAGAGTTTCTTTCCTCGTACTTCTCACTTAAAAGTAAATAGGAAGGAAATCATATGAGAATTCTACAAAAATACTGTTTTTTCGGAAGGGGAAAATAGTTTATCCATATTTTCAAAATATCAAGCAATTAATCTCTTCATTTTCATCAACCTTTCTTACATAACTTCCTCTTCTAGTAGGAAAGGAGAAAGGTTTTGGAAAATTGAATTTCATCCATGTATTTTCTAAGGGATTTTCCCAAGTGAATTTGTGTTTCAATGTCTTGTTACTTTTAGCCTGGGAAAGTTTCCTCTATCTTTTCTCTCCCTTAGGGCTTTTCAATGAAAAGTCAGCACCTGCTGGGACTTTCCCTTTTGATGGTAGTTTTCTTATTGTGAGAGTACATATTATTTTTCTATGCAATATTTCTAGCATTAATTAATCGAAAATTGACAAGTTTTCTTTTCATTACAAATTCTGAGAGTAAAATCTTATGAAAACATTTTCAAAATAAAACTTCCTCAGGAATTGTGCAGAGCAAAAAAACGTTTTTTTTTTTAAAATCGGCTCTTTACTTTGGGTTCAAGCTGGAAAAAATGTACGTGTCCTTGGATCTATACAAAAGGTCATAGAAAAAGGAACTTTTTTCCTTGCATTGGATATTTAAAAGCTTTTTAAGTAAGAAAATTCCTTGGAGAAATAGAAAAAACCTTTGAAAAAATCTGTTCCGTTTGGTATATTTTTTCATTTTAAATACTTAACAAAGTTAAAGTTACTGAGTAAAATCCCTCCCGTAAAATATATTCATTAGGATTTGAAGCATTGAGATTTAACTAATGGATTATGTAAATGTGAGGGCTTTTCCTTATCTTAAGGAATTAAGTGTAGAGTGGAAAATGGAGGGGACAAAGCGGAATTTCATTTTTGCATTTTCAACGTTTTCACTTCTTTTCAATCACAATTTTATTCTCCTTCAATTTTAAATCTATGTATAGTTAACCCCAGGAGACAAATTAAAAGATAAAAGTATTACATTTTATAATTGCTATACATTTGAAAAATTAACAATTTTATTATTATTTTTACAACATGAGCAGCATACACTTTGAAGATCAAAAAATACTTTCTGGCAATCTCAAGCTTTTTTTACTCATACAATTCTAATAGGAATAAAATTATTTTGATAATATGACGGGTATATGAGAAAATAAAAGTTATGAGATTTTCATTTCTCACGTTTTTCCTACACCCAATGTAATAATAATTACAACAAAAACTCGTACCTCACATATCAAAAAGAAATCACTTGTAACATCAAATACTATAATCCAGTGCCAAAACTCCTGACTGACATGGGAGAGCTCTCCAAATATTCATAAACGCATTCCAAGAAATCTGGTTGAAATTACAATGGGAAATGATCCTGTCATAGATTTCCTCCAGCCATGTCAGATTTTCTGACAGTAATACAGATATGGTTCCACGGTTAAATTAAGCTCAGGGATTTACCTCGTCAAAAAAGAAAACGAATAAAAATCATCTCTCCTCTCATCAACCATAACATCCTTGAATTTTGAAAATAATTGGGTATTTACCATTTAGCACGTCTTTCCACACGTTAAAAATGTCAGGTTGACCTGTACAAGGCCATATTCCGTAGAAGAATCCATAGTTGTTCTGGATTCCTCCGTATAAACACCTGTCTCTGGAGAAGTCACGATCTGGAAATATTTCTTATGTGGGGGACAACAAGAACATTTTATGGAGAAAAAATATAAATAACATGGAGAGTACATTTGTGGAAAAGTTGATATACATATGTAGCACACACTTTAATCAACTACACTCCCTTAGCTTTTGTTTTCGCTTGAGTTTCCAACAAGAACAAAATTACGTGTACAAATCAAATTAGACGAGTTCTTTCTTCTGTGAAGAAAACTTTGGGAAGGGAACACTTTAATTTACCTCATTGCGTAGTAATTAAGGAAAGGTATTTAGCCTCTCTTCCTTCCCTCTCTGATATGTTTCATAGTGTATAAAACCAATCAAAATCTAGAACTGGTTGATAAAATTGAGAAGAAATATATAGTGATGCTATTATTTTCTTGTGTATTATTCAAAGCTGAGGGAAGTAGGAATTTTCAGTCCTTGAGAAAGGAAAGAAGGAAATGGAACAGGTGGAGAAGTTAGGAAAGAGAGGAGAAATTCCTTGTGAGATTATTTCCACACCCGTTCTTTTATCATCAGCTGGATTTTTCTCTTTTTGTGGCAAGTAGTTTGGAGCGGAGTTAATTAATTTTCACCAACTTAAAGTTCAACTATGTTTGGAAAGGTGGGAGGGGGGAAGAGAATGGCTTTGAGCTAGCTTTTAACTAAATATTTTTCTTTAGATGGAGGGTTAGAAAAACTTACCTTGGAAGAAAATACACTCTGGCGTTGGGTCTCGATTGGAAAGTATGTATATTTTAGGAAATGAGCTTCTTTGCTTTTTACATGGAGCTCCAAGCGCTGTGCAGGTGACTTTTTCCGAGGCATTTCAAAATCCTCTTCTTACATTTAAACTTATTGCCTTGGAATTTTCCGAGGCTTCCTTCCCCGCACATTCTTCCGCTACTGTATCTTCTTTATACCGTTCCGCAATAGGTTGAGCTTAAAGTTTCCAAAGTTTAGACTATATTTTTCCACTATCTTTTTCTACAGCTAGGATTAGACTTACAAGGAAGGTAATTTTCATGTAACCTTTAGATTTACAATTTGAGATTAAATATAAGATTCTGTACATGTTTATGATTCTTTTTCCCTAACACATTCGGCTCGGCTGTGGACGACAAATTCGGGAAAAGTCACTTTTTGGCTCAAATCCAAATTTCTGGATTTTAAATGCATTTTAACATAGCAATTTGAACTTTCCGTCGAGTTGAACCCCTGACCTGGGAAATTTTTTCTCTCTAAAATGCTATCAAAAAATTGTCAAAGGAAAACACACCAAATTTTCTCACAATTTACACGTACATTTTCTAAAGAGCTATTTAGAGTTGGGAATTTAATTACTTTTATTGCTTCGCCTTTGGAATTTGTTCAAAGTTAAATTTTCACGAGTCTACTCCTAGGTAATATTTCCTATTGTAAATTCAACGTGCATAGGTTTTTAAATTTTCAGAGCCCAAAATTTCGTTTTTCCCGTAGAATTTCATTTATTTTTTACCGGAAATCATAAAAGATTTTCTACCACATTCCAATACTTCCATGAAATTCAAAGGTTTTTTAAGTTTTTTTCTATAGACCTCATTACTCTAAGGAAAGTTGGTTATCCCTTGGAATTCAATTTATGATACAATAAATCAAAAAAGCTGATTTAGAAATAATTCTATTTGAAAACAGTTCATCTTCTCTATTATGTATATACATATGAGAACTTTAGAATCAAACTGGAATAAGTCCACTTTAGTAAATTTTACAGGAACCGGAAAAACTGTCATTTCTTCCCTGACGTAGCCCCTCACCATGTAATGGTTGGGAAAAATACTTCCATGTTATGCCCAATGATAGACAATTTTTTGGAAATCCTACATTAGCACACGCCATGTTACAAGACTACAAAATTTAATAAAATGTGAACTCGTTCCATTTTGGAACGGAAATGTCAAAAGCTTTAAAATAAAATATGAACCCAAGCAGATGTATATGTTAGCAGGGGTAAAGAATTTTAAGGGCGCATTTAATTTACCCAAACATACAGGGATTTTGAATGCGTTAGAATGACTGAAATGTGCTTGAGTACTCTGGCAATCAATATTGCATGGGAAATTATTTTAGGATGTCAAACGTTACAATAGTGATAAAACCATACGACCATAATGAAACCATGAAAATTTGACCCCTACTTAACCCCCTCCCTTCTATGAAAATCTCGCGTAAATGGACTTATTCCAATTTGACTCCGACACAAAAGTGGACTTGTTCCAGTTTGACTCTGAAACAGATCTTTCCGGGCCTATTACAGCATGATAAAGGCACATATCAGCCATATGAGAAGCTTAGAATCAAACTGGAATAAGTCCAAAATTTTGGAAAATATTTTTTTTTCAAAAAATGTTAGTGTTATGGGAGGAATTTCCACCATTTGAACCATAGGGTTGATATGGGCCTCTATCATGCTGCAATAGGCCCGGTAAGATCCGTTTCAATGTTAAACTGGGACCAATCCACGTTTGTTTCAGAATCAAAATGGAATAAGT
>JAQFXU010000464.1:0-52697 GCA_034693705.1 Spatulosminthurus flaviceps | reverse complement strand
ACTTAATACATGGGGAAACTCTGGGGAGGATTCAAGTGTGCCACTGTAGAGGGAATGCCATCTTAGGGAGAACCACTGTATAGAGAATTAACTGTATTAACGAGGCTAATAATTCTATACAATAGTTTCCCTTCTGAAAAACTTTCTTGACGACGTCAATGTCATCGTGTATCGATTCGTAGATGTCCAGACTCGTATTGGAGCTGATGGCAAAATAATTTAATAACGCACCATTCAGATGCCACACAGTAGATGGAACTTACAAGGTGGACCCACCAAGTGAAGGACTCGGATTTTTTTGAGGTAGGTATCTTTCGAAAGCTCTCTTTTTGAGTAAATAAATGGCAAAGATGTCGTTTAATTACATGGAAATTTAAATATCTCATACCCAATTCGGCCCCTACAATTTGATTTTCTGTAACTTTTGAACCTACATATTTTTTACCGCAGTATTTTTTACACTTTTAAAAGTGTTTAGATAGTTTCCGTGTATTATTTATTCCCCTCATCCAAATAACATGGTGGATAGTAGAAAGCCACGAATTATTACTAGAACACACCCTTTCAGCGTGTATACAAAATATGTGAAACTTGTTAGCATAGATTCAATAAACACATGTGTTGGGTCTCGGCTCAGTAAAGTTATGGAAGTAGAATCTACTGAAAGCAATGGACGTGGGCTCAGGCTTAGTAGCGAAACGATAACTTTATTAACAAGCATAAAAAAAACATAAGATGTTGATCCATTGAGCATTGAACAACGACTTAAATTTGCTTAAGATAGTGATGGTGGACTCTGAACTTCCATACTAATCATAGTACTGAATCGGATTCGCTAATGTTGAATTATTTAAAATATTAAAATAAGCACTTTGTACAAAAATAATAAAAATTGCACAGCTTCCATTGCTCAATCCACTGCACCACCATATCATTTCCAACAACATGCTTCATTTTATAATATACATATATTACAAATAGTGAATCCTTGCTTCGGCACATTAAGTATTCCATGACCACGTAGAGTTTAACCCATTTATTTATTAGGCAATTGTGTTCATGCAAAGAAATGTTTTTATTTTAATTTTGTTAAAATTTGATTGGACGAAAATGACCTCCTTTTTTCAAAAGTTCAAATTGTGGCCCACACCGGTAGTTTTTATGTATTACATGCATTGTAATTGTTATTAACATTTGGGGGTTGTAGGGAATGTCAAAGGACACCTAAAAAGTGCAACTTATATACTTTCAGATTTGCCATGCATCATGGTATCAAAAGTAACAGCTATGCAAAACTTGCAAGCTATGCAAAAAAGGCTAAAAAATGAGTAATAAAATATGATATTTTATGTGTATTTGACGGGGAAATTTGCAAATTATTTTACTCGGAAACAATCTAAACAATTTTAAAAGTGTAAAATATACGCTTTTAGAATTACCAAATACACAGGTGTGGATATTTTTCAAAAAATTTATTTGAAATTGTATTTAAAATACAATTTTTATTTTGTATTTGGTATTTTGTATTTGCAGGCAGTAGTACATTTATGTGATATTTTTATATTGAAAAATTTTAGCCGTATTTTGTATTTGGTATTTTCGTATTTGAAAATAGCCTGCAGTACTTGGCCATTGGTATTTTGTATTTTTAAAGTGGGGTACAGTATTTTGTATTTGGTATTTTAGATTTGACAAATCTGAGTATGTATTTGATACTTGTATTTTTGATAACGATATTTACTTCCTATATTTTCTATTTTTAGTCATAAATATATTTCAAATAAAGTATTTGAGGTTCAATTACTTAAATTGTCACAACTACCTCTCAACTGAATGCTACGATGTTTTGCAGCTTTAAAATGAAACCAAGGAGTAAAACAACCGCTCATTACCACTCATATACGATGTTTCAGGTCATTTTCGGGGCGAAGTATGAGAAACGTGAAAGTGAAATTTTTCCGTGATTTAATTCAACGTAGTGTCAGAAGTTAGAAAATGCTGATATTAAACGTGTATTATAAAATACCTTTTATTTACAATACCGGTCTTTGTGGAAAAATGTGCTGCTGGAAAAAACCAAAAGGTAAGTTTGATAAACTGAGATTCGAAACAGTCAAGGTTCCTTATTGGGCGAGACCTGACGTGAGAGGAAAATTGGTTTTGTAAATATAACGTTTAAAAGAAATTAAAAATATGACAATTTTTTTTATCATATTTACAAATTTTGTTTTATACAAAAAAAATGGTCTATTTTTTTGTAATTTTGTTGACCTGTTAAATCTTTGGCTACAGGAGAGGAATGAAGTAATGGGGCAGTGCTCAATAGAAGTTAATATGCGAAATGAGAGCTTACATTTTAATATTAAATTTTATTGGTTTCGATTAAATGAATTGGGATTAAAATGCTTCTGATACGATGCATTTTATCCATGCACTCCTTTCTTTACACAAGTATTCGTCCTCATCATTTTTATCATAAAGTTTCATTTGAGTAAAATTTAAGAGTAACGTCAAAGTTCTAAGTCGTTCAATATTTTCCAGTCTTACATTTCAGGCAAAATATGCAGATAATTTCCATATCAACCAGGTTACAGGTGAATTGAAAAAGCTAAGCTCCTATAATGAGTTTTGGAATGGCCGGGAATTGTTGGAAGGGTTATGTTATAGATAGATAGGAGTTTATTGACCGATTTGAAATTAGTCCTTACAGTCATTTGCTTCACATACGTTCATTACAATAGTAAAAACCCCTTGAAGGGGAAAATGAATACTAGATTATCAATTGTGTTTCACATAAAATACTAAAATTAAAATAACCCTGTTGCGGGTAAAAATGTATAGTAAATGTTTCGGATGACGTTGCCCAATACTACTTTGTATTTACATATTGCGGAAGGGTTATACACCGATTGTAATTTTCGCCACATAAAGCGACACGCTATAAAGGTCAGAGGATCTGCACATCTCAATTTTGCGATTAGATGGCTTCCTTACGCATTTTGCATTGCCATTAACCATCACTTTGCCCTGCTATTTTTTGCATCTCAACTTCCAAACACATTAAAGTTCTACTCATTCGAATTAAAATGTTTGAAATGAATTCTTAAATCACATTTATTTTCCCTCGTTTTTTGTTCCCTTAAATATGTACATCTGCACTTGCAAGGACGATTTAGCAAGGAGATTTTACTTCATTATTTCCTGTTCCAAACTCTCGCTGTTCATCGCATGGGATTCCTCGAAAGCTTTTTGTACGTCGAGGACAACAATGGTACAGCCTAGTTTTGCTCGTAGAAGTGAGATCTGGTAGAGCCGATGCATCAGAACTGGAGGATTTGCGGCAAAGGTATGACGAAGAGTCTTACTCCGTCCAAAAAGTGCAAAATCAAATGCGTGATGCAGAGTTGCCAGTTCAGAACGAAGGGCAGCTTCGCCAAGGTCCGCGTTGATTTTCAAATCCTCCACCCTCTCTCTTGTATTGTCATATAAGCACATGTTATAATTGATGACGTCGGTGTGCAGGTCATTGAGCTGCTGTTTCACGTCTCTGATCTCATCGAACAAACCGAAGGATGGCTTCTTCGCCTAGAAAACTGGGCTGTCCCTACGTAATCCGGCGGTATCTTTTACCTTTAAAAAGCGCAAAGATTGACCTCTCAGGCCATGAATGCAGAGTAGGGTCGATTTTTTTGGAAACTATGTTAGAATGGTTTTGCATTGAGGGTTTTTAACCTTCTATTATTTTTGTAAAATAAAATTTGGTGGAAAATCTGCCGCGGTTACATATGGCATGTGGCTTTTAAAATGCAAGTTAATATGCATTTTTAATAACAATTCTACTAAAAAGGTAATGTGTTTTAGTTCGTGCAATGTTTTAACGCAACTTTAATATTTAATGCTAAAATAAATTTTGGGTTAATAAATATGAAGATTCTTGAATGAAATGCACTTGGGAACAAACAATGGCGAAGAGGGTTCCTATGCTCTCATTAATCTTCACTGTACAGAATACTCATCCTCGAAAGAGAGACTTTTATTGAAGAAGACTCTGGAAAATGTAATACAATCGTAATCGTTTGTCGGGCGGAAATTTTTCGTGTGAAAAGCCAGTAATGTACGGAAGAAGTTTGTGTTTGTGCAAGAAGCCTGAAATTTATTGTGAGAAATTCTGCCTCAAAATATTTGTTATTTATGCAAAAATGAGGTAGCATCAAAAATGGGTTCGAATTTAGTTTGTTATATTTCGAAATTAATTTCTAGCCCCGTAGTTTTCTCAGGGTTAAATATCGTTAACATCGTTCATAAAATGTAAATCGCTTTAAAAAATATTACATCAACTCCTAGCGCGGTCCCATGTCAAATCTATCAATGTAGTGTAATGCGTATCTATCTTCAAATGTAGAAAAAATACTGAACTTTGATAAATTATTTATTTGTAGTTGTGATTTACCGCCGATTAAGCGATTCAGCTCTCATGTGAACGCCAATTGCTGCTATATATGTCGTCAATCCTGGTTCTATAAGCAAATCAATAATTTATGACAGTAAGGACTAAGGTCGTATCGGTCATTAAATAAATATCTATCTAAAATAATAATTTATTTGCAAAGGATATTTATTAATTTTGTCATGTTTCAACGCCACTCATTTATTTCAGTTTCTCAATATTCAAAGCATGTTTTATGTAGCAAATACACCAATATTACTTAGGAAATGAGGTCATATTAGTTCAACGTTAAATCATCTAGATCTCTTGTATTGCACAAACCAATGTATTTTTCATGACATTACATACAAGGGTGTTTTGGCATTAAAAACTCAGTTTTCGAATTTAATTTTCTCGCAGTGTGTAGGATTTAAAATTCAAATAATGATACAAAATTAAGCTTCAGAATGTGTACTTTCAAGTCAATGATTTAGATTTACGATTTTTTGGATCCCACATCCTTTTAAAGCGGATCTACTTTTCGGTCTCCAAAAAAAAGTTTCCAAAACTCGTTTTTTTCGCAAATTTCTGCAAACTTTTCGTTCTTATAATTCCTATACTAGCGATTTGATTTTAAAAATTGATTCAGGGTACGTTTGGGATATGTTTTGGAGTACATACATAGAATTACGCAACCATGGTAAGTACCTGTGTTATTTTGCCAGGGTTTTTACCGGTTTTTCACCTGAAAAAAGTTTACATTTTTCAGTTTTGATTTAATTGTGGGACGCTGAGTGAGCAAATACTCTCAAATAAAGCACATATTAGTCAAATCGGATGTCTTGCACAATGTAAGATTTTTTTCCGAACAAATAATCCACAAACCCGGGTGCCTTTGGAGATTTAGGGAAGTTACCCGTTTTCGGAGACCAAAAAGTAAACTGTATCCGCGGCCATAAAAAACCCGGTGGACATAGTGGCCTCGATTTTACCATGGGAATCAAACAAGTAGATACTGAACTTTGTCTAAGTACCCTTACTTGAAACATCACTTCTGTATTATTTGTGAGGAAGCAATATTTGTCACTGGAAACGTCTTGCCGGGTACCGTTCCCTTTGAGGGGTTCCCGGAAAGACATTTTTTGGGACAGAATCCTCAAATTTGGGGAACATGTCACCAAATACATGAGGATTATTGTGGCACAAGTTTTTTAAGTTAATGTTACTAGGTTTGCTAGGATAATTAAAAAGCAAATGAGTTTTTAAAGTAAAAACACCCTTGTATGAGCACATGAGATGTTCTCATAGCTTCAATTTCAAAAGAAGCTAAATTTTCCTATTTGCTTATATAAATTTGGCCATGAGAGTTGGTAAATGATAGCTCTTTTTCCTATTTGAGCTGAGAATGAGCTCTTTCTCGCTCTCACTATATTATCCTACAACACCTCAAAGAAAATTACACAAATTGCTCCTACGCAACTCAATTTAAATTTACACCAACCTGATCCTCTTTATTCCTAGGGTAAGTTCAAGCACACAGTTTGTCAGTAATTATTATTACAACATATAAATCTCATTAGTTTGGCTACTCCCAAAATGTCCACTCTTTTCACATAAAAATAAACACATACATTTAAGTGGAACAAATTCCACCCATCAGTGCTACCAACTTTAACCCTTTCCATTGTACTTGTAACAATCATACTAACTCGTAGCATTTACATGACATCACAGTTTCATAGAAAATCTACGTGAACTTCAACACAGCAAATATTATTAAATGCAAAGGTAGAAGAATCTTGACATCCACGTCCTCATTGTCAACAAAAGGGAAAAAAACATTAAAAAAGCACGCCCTCTCCTTCAACCTCTACACACGTTGTACATGTCTCCAACTTTGATGAATATGAACGTGACACGGAAATGACAAAAGATTCCCACGTGTACATCCACAGTTTTTTCCATCCTTCACTTGAATGTGCAACAACTTCTTCTAACCACCACACATCCAGTCAAGTACAACCAACGATATTTGTCATCTACTGTCAAAATCATCGAAGCCATTTCCTTTCCAAGGATTATAAATGCTCCCTTTCAGAACAACGACCTCACGCACCTCAGTTTCAGTTAAATATCACTGTTTATAGTGGAAACGTGAGAAGATCGAAGAACTCAGCTTAATATAATATGACATATAATTACTATTTGTGAAATTTGGGGAACAGCATGTAAAAATATTAGTATACCGATCTCCAACTTATATGTGAATATTAGACACAAAAAAGAGGTGAGGGTATTTATGAGAAACAATTTTGTGCCCACCAGGAATGAATGATAGCTATTTAGATTTTTGTGAAAGTTTATTATTCGGACTTCATGAGACCACTTTCGAAAATTGAGTACACCAATATCTTTTGCTGTTAGCTGTTCCAGTATAATATTTTTGAACTAAAAAGTGAATTTTATCGTTACAATAATTATTTGTCCTTATAGTTTAAAGTTGATGACTCTGAAAAGGAGTCTCCCCTTGAAAGAGGAGAGGCAGTAGGTATCTGTGGAAGTAACAAACTTGGATCCTTCAGATTTAAGAATTATTATAGAAGTTCCAATAGCAATACCGACGAGTTCGAAATTGTGTATTAAATAGACCAAAATATTTGCCGAAATCTGTCTCAAGTCTGAATTATTAGTATTAATCGTATTTATCTGCCTCCACAAAGTGCTATAATTACACAGCTAAAACTGTTCAATGAGTTTATAACTATCTGAGATAACTAAAAATAACTAAATATTCCAGGCCAGGTTTAATATTCACGGGGGATTTTAATAGACGGACGTTTGAGTGTAAACTAAAAGCCAAATGTCTAAAACTGACTCAACTTTTTTCCCGTATAACTCACATCAACTGTTAACAATAGGCTTACTATTTACTTACGTGAAGGACTATTACTTAGAACCTTCTATCTTACCACCGTTTTTAGATCATAATAATTTTGTCGCCATGTGTTACTACAATTTATACCAAAAGGAAATTATCAAGTACAAAGCACTAGTGTAAAATATTCAACACATGAATTTCTTGTTTCAAAATAAGACTGAAAGCTTGCTGAGCATTTAAATAATTTTCCCCTTATTGGGGAAATAGGGAGGTCTTGGAAGATTAAATCTTCGAAACCATCATTCCATGCTGTACTCACTAGTCCTTTAGTGTTGGAATCGTGTGTGCATTGCTGACAATAAAAATTATTATTACTATATTATTAACTCGGTAGTAGTACTACAGCAGTTTACTATAGTATTAACTCATGAAGTAGGAATTTTAGTCACTCCAAATTCTTTCACTTTCTATAATTTTTTTAAAATTAAAATCTGAGATAATAATTATTTCCGATAGTAAAAGTAGTGGAGAAAAAAGGCTTAAGTCAAAGTAACACAAATAAATTTTTTTAACAACTGTGAAGTTGAAGTCTCTAGGAAATCCCATCCCTCTATTAACGGCACAATATTTTAATGAGCTATACGTAAATACATAAATAATATGAATTACTTTAATACGATCATTTCCAATAAGCTGCAGGCCATTTTTCTCTAACAATGCCATTTGACCTCCAGCCTTATATGCTCTTGTTATTATTAACTTACCATAGGAAGTTCAACAACTATGGGGAAACTTGACTGGAGTTTTTGGAATGGTCGATCAATTCCATTACCATAAAAGTGTATGCATCACATACCAACAAGAGTTATAGAGTGAGAAAAGCTCAAGGTAATACTTTTGATTTCTTTCCCTCGATCCAGTAGAGCGAACAAACGCAAATGAACAACTCTTTCTGTGGAGCATAGTTTCCCAAGAGTAGGAGCTATTTATATATACGTGAGGTCAGATAAGTTTTTTCTACTTTTATGTATACGTACCTAAGCGTTTGAATTCATTTTTGTGCGTCTCTCCGTATGTCTGTCTGTCTACACGTCCATAAAATTCTACAAGACCAATATCCATACTTGCGAGGATTATGGTGAAAAAAGGGAGCGAGAGGTAAGTACGATACTACTGCACTTGGGGAGAAAAAAACGACAGCATACGGTAAGTAGCCTGAGGCGCTGGTAAAGAAATCCAAAGACGAAGGTATCTCCGTCCGATAGTTACGATAGAGTAGCAAGGGCCGTCAAATGAAAAAAAAAACCTTACATCTTTTCAGAGATTCCTCTTGGAGAGTTTGGTTGGAGCCGGGATAAAAATCGCATATGTCAGCATGATCGGCTGAAGGAAGGAAAGAGAGAAGGAAAGAGAGGGAAAAAACTCTGAGCCAGAGGAGTATATATTGGAGTCGAAATCGATGGATGGGTCAGTTTAGTTGAGTTAGTTCGAGGCTCTTTTCCAGGCAATAAGAGTCATGCTGTTGACTGCAGAGAAAGAGAAGCAGAGAGAACGAGAGAGAGAGAGAGAGAGAGAATATAAAAATAGGAAAAGAACTTGACCCCCCCACTACCAGATCAGACGAGAATTTCTGAATCAAAATCCCATCTTTTCAATGGATGCGACTCAAGGAGAATAGAAGATCATCACGGGATGAGTCACCCTTATCGTATGTATACACACACACCTATGTATATGTATAGCGTCAAGGAGCTACTGAAGACATGCAGTTTTGGTAAGTAGCATGAATGCAATTCAAAGGCATCCACAGCTATTCCAATAGCACTCAATTTAAATACATATGTAAATGCGCTCTGCATTCTCAATCCAACTCAACCCTCAACTTGGGAAAGGACATGAGATATCAAATTCACTAAATTTAGCTTATTTTCCCATTTATCACAAGTAGGAAATCTCAGTCAGAAAAAAGTTGAAAGAAAAAAAAACATCTCATTCCTCAAATACTAAATTCCAATAGAAAAATATCTCACTTTTCACATTTATAATATCAATACAATTTCTCTCTCTCTCTCTATTTTTCATCTCTCCTTTAAAATTTCACAAAAGCAGCTCCTCCACTCCGAAAAAATTTCAAAAACATAAATAGAAAACATAACACAAGTACAATATAATAGCCTGCTCAAGTATATGACAAAAACAAAACAAAACTCGAGTGCTTTAATTTTCTACAAATTTCTCTCAGAAAAAAATCTCTTCAATTTTTTTAAATTGACCGCTCCCAATAAAATATTCTAGTTTCTGTCCAAAACTTAGAGACATAAATATCTCAAGTATTGACGATAGAAATTTCTTTTATAACCAGAATGCTTTAACAGATGAATAACGTACACTTGCTTCATCAGAGTGGGAGGGTTTACTGACAGGCAGCAGATAAGCAGAAGGAGGCAAAGGATCGCGAACAATGCAAGGCAGGGAAAATAGTTGAGAGTAAATAACAAATACGGCACATGATCTTCACCTCCTTAACTGTCATTCTCCATGCATACACAAAGAATTTGATAGATTGTGTATAAAGGGAAGATTCCTAGGAAGACACCCCACGAGCTCCCTCCTTTCGCCACATACTTGGAGATTTTTCATCCCTCAATTGAATTTCAAAAGAATACATTTCAATATAGATGAAGAGTCCAGCAGCTCCGCAAGTCCTCACTTAATCCCTCTTTATTGACAACTACCAAGGTTTTTAAACAACTCGCCAATCTCCAAAAAGCTTTTCGGATCTTCTTTTTTCTGTCCCCACGTGCGAATCATGAGGATTCTCATTTTCTTTTTTTCATTTCTCTCCCACTCTCTTTCTCTCTCTCTCTCTCTCTTTTGATTCTACTAAACCCTCCAAGTATTGTCACACAAAATTGGAAAAATTCCTATTGTCATTGAGTTGATTTCCTGGAAAAGTGTTGAGAGGACAAATTAACATAAAACCTCAATAAAGCACATGGGACCAATGTAACAAGAGCATTGTTAGGATGTACTTATACCTAGAAAATATTACGAGAATGAAAGAGGCTCGCATCAAATTTTTTTCCCTATTCTCCCTCTCTCCCTGGTTTAAGTCTCCTCCACACTCATCCTTAGCCTATCAGCCTATGTACATTTACTAGCCAGGGCTTCATGCAGTTAGGGCTCCAACTGCCAGTCTTTTGTTGGGCGTTGGGTGTATTGGGTAAAGTGGCGCATCAGGAATAAGATAAAAAGTCTATTGACACTACTGAGGTATTGTGAGTATATGTTGCGGAGAATCTGCTCAATCTTTCTCTCACACTTGAACTCATGTTCATGCAAATGCTAAATTCCTACGACTGTGTCGTGTAGACACAGCTTCTGTTCTCCGGTCTAAAATTCCACTCCTCACCATACCATGGACATAGGCCATAGGGACGTACACATAAATCCATATTACTGAGGTACATGCTCATGATGGTGAGTGCACCGGGAGAGAGAGAGAGAAAGACAGAGGGAGAGACGAGAGTACTGCAGCAGAATAGCAATGAGTTGAGGGTGGCGGAGGGAATACGAGCCGAATTGTGCCAAAGAGAGGAGAATTCTGGAATGGTTGATTTTCCGAATATGGAGAAAGACAGGAGGAGGTGGAGGCAGGAAACTCCGATAGCTTCAGGAGGGTTCTACTCTATCAACACGTACGAATTCCGTGTCATCAGATCATAGAAAAAGAGAGAGAGAGAGAGACTTTTTTCCCTTCTATTCATTCATAGGCATTTATGCATTTCATTTACAGGGGAAAGATGTCGAGAGAGAGAGAGAGAAGAAATAGGAGAGAAAAGATGAGGAGGGTGAGGGAAGAATTGAGCGGAGAGGCAGAAATGTTAGATTATAATAAGGAAGAATATCTGGGGAAAAATCACGTTGGTGGACAAGAACTGACAAGGAGTCTGGAGTTTCTAGAATATCTGCTCCCATCACTTCCCTGTACTTAGAGAGAGAGAGAGAGAGCTAAGAGAGATTTTTATACTTAGGTTACATAGGGACGCCAAGCTTGAGTGTGTACACTTGAGAAAAGTACTGAATGCTTCCTCTTTGTGTCCAGTCCCATCAGTCAGTTGTAGTTGAGAGGAGAGCAACGACGGATGCCATTACAACGCAAGAACATGACGAGGATGAAAGACAGGTCTGAGAGACGTCCAGCCCCAAAATCCTGTCGTATGATTTATATCTGCATGTAGAGAGCTCCATCATACGAAGGAGAAGGCCAGGACAAAATGCATGGATATCATATAAAAATGATGTGCTTCCCAGCTCTTAACCCTTCCTTCCTTTCCTCACATGTCTCTGCCCACACCTTATAGTGAAACCCTTGTAGACTGCTTATAATTATTTGTTGCTATGTCACCAAAAACATTATCTTCATAATATTCCCTTCCCTTGTCTACATACAAAAACTACAGCCTAAAATCATCCTCCATGTCCCATACATGATTAATCCCCTGACATGAGAAGATGACAGTACATATTATATAGTGTCCTTACACAGCAAACATAAAATATACCATCTACTCCCTCTCCAAACTAAAAGAGTACCACTGTACCACACATGCTAGTCTTCCCTGTTGTCGACACAAGCATCCAGGATAGCAATAGCCACTTGATTTCAAGAAAAGTCACAGTAGAGTTAGTACTTGAGTTCTTTATGCCCCAAAAGTGCTCCAAAAAAACGGCGTTTACACTTTGCTAGAGCGGGCTCGGAGAAGAAGCTTGGCATAGAGCCCTGTACGTGCATGTGCATCCAGAATCACGTCAAAATTGGCATGCACACCCTTGTGTGCAGTGCACATACGCCAAATCCTATGTAGAAATATGCGTGAGTGCAGACATATGTACACACATGTGTTTCTGTATGTATGTGACCGAGTGCAAGTGCAGAATATATATGTATATAAACCTGACGAGACTGAATGTGATAGCTGCAGGAACTTAGTGCATCCTTGCAACTCATCCGGATTCAATTGATTCGATAATACCATCAAAGAAAAGTCCAACCATTCATGTGGAAGAGTAGCTCCACTGCGGTCCAGCATCATTGTCCACAGACTCCCGCTTCCCTCCCAAAATTATCTCCAACCGACTTGAACCAGAATAGTAGTCTTAAGTTATGGGGACTATCTTCACAGATTTAACGCACTCTTGAGAGTCTCAAGTTCAAGTTTACCCAAATCTCTGCATTGTGTAACGCCAACTCAAGAAGAATGACTGTCTTCGGCAATGGAAAGTTTGCTCATACAAATCATGTCATTAGAGTCTCACAAAGAGTGTAGTGTCTTTATATAATGGATGCTCAAGCCCGTACACACACAAAACTCCGAGTCCTATCTTCCCGTGCAGAAGAGAGAAATGCATACACGTAAATATGCACTTCCTATCAAAGAAACAGAAGCTATGAAGGAATCCATGGAGTATAAGTTACCCCCAAACACTTTCATGGACTTTACCATATGTAGCTAGGAGACTGGAGAGTAAGAGTTAGTGACAGACATGTGAAGGATCTTTCACAATGATGACAATTACCCTCGATTCACTTCTTTCACCGAACCAAGACCATATAAGTTGTGGCCCAGGAGGGTTTGGCTATAGATATCTCTCAGATACATACACAATGTCAATGCTTCTTCCCGCAATGGAAGTTCCGAGTCTGAGAAAGAGCGAGAGGTAATATTTACAACCCCGTATGTGGAAAGTACGAACGGAAGTAACTCATTTCAATTCAAGCAAAAAAGATGTGAAAAGATCCAAACTTTTCTTTCATGTAGGGAATAATATATAGGCAAGTGCAACATAGACTGTGTCTGTTTGTATGTGAATTTTAGAAAAGAGAGTGGGAGAGAGTAAAAAAGGGAGAGAGAGAGAGAGAGAGAGAAGAGAACCTAAGAATAATGTAATACACATGTTGGTCCACACAGCGGTTCCACATTATTTCCTCATATACTCACAATCTACCACCCTCAACGTTCGTAATGATTACCCTAGCCATGCCACACAGTGTGAGAAATGTGAGGGACGAATTTGTGAACCCTTGCCGCCACAATTTATATATACATATAACTACAATAGGGACCTTTTGAGCAAGTCTAATTGTGTAAGTGTGCGCTGGCACAATGTCATCTCATCATGTAAGAATGTCGTGGTAGCGTGTCTGTTCTACACTTGTCTATCTCTAATTCATTACATTTCCCTACTTAAAAATTCTCGGAGCGACCCAAACTCCCACATTTACCTATATACACCCTTTCCATCCACCACCGCTCCTTTTTATGGCGTCTACTGTCTATACTTCCCTACTGTCAAATACCCATTACTTCCCAGTATGTAGCAGAAAGCTATATGCGTACACACTCATCAAATTTAACTCCTGCTGTACACTTGACAATCAGCAGTTCACTTCACTCTCATTCATACCCGCACCTATGGGCCTTACAAAGCCCGTGGAAATAATGCTAGGTTGATATAGGCGATTTACACTAACAACTCATACCATCATGGGCTTTTTCACACGATGACGACACGACACTGAGAAAGAAAATTCTACTAAATCTCCTGTACTCTCTAGTCAAAGTTTTGTGGCCGCTCTTCTTGATAATGATGATTGCAGTGGTGAGTGAGGCGAGGGTGACGCGGATGTGACTTTCAATCCTTACATGTATCTACATCTGACTCATCCCAAATGACTCGGATCTTCCTCATTCCAACCGATAAGAGATGTTCTACCCTTTCTCAAAAATACTCTACTAAATTACCCCAACTATCAAGCATTTGTTTCACATCAATCAGCACTTGTTACTCAGGGGTATTCTTCTATACATTTAAATATAGCGTCATATTGTAACTTGTCATAGCATTACGATATCCCTCTTGTCCGAATTGATGGTGGAAGCCACTTATTTTTCCATCCTTTGTAATGCAATATTAATTGTGAGTAAATAATAAATTATTATAACTTTGGCTTTCACATTTAGACTTCAAGTAGATTACCACGCTCAATCAGTGGATGCGACAATAGACACCTTAAAAAATGAGTTTCAAGTATTGAAAGCTCTTGATTGTTTACCTAGTACCAAATCAAACATTCCAAATAAGTTATATAAAAGAATTATTATCAAGGAATTAGATTAATTTTCCCAACCACTAATCCACATTTTTAATCACCCAATTAAAAATTATCAATTACCAAGCTGGGTATATAACAACGATGCCGAAATCAATTGATGAAGTTTCAATCAATGATGTTAAAACGATGGGAAATGTTTTGTTTACTAGATTGTATGATAAGATTAATAACAAACATCCACCTCTCCCTATCTAGTATAGTTACTGAATTTAGTTTTAAATATGGATGAACGGAATTATAAAATGATTATTGTTATTTTACTTGATCTTACATAATCGTTTGTCCTTAATTCGTAAATATACGAATTAATTGAATTAGAAGTAATGTAAATGATATACTTTGGTTGGTGAATAAATAAATTACAACCAACAATAAGGTTTTATTCAGGTGGATATTATGGCCGCAGCCCCAACATCCTTGTACACATATCGTCGGGTAAAGTCCAAATGGCGCTATATGCAGAAATCGCTTAAGCATGGTAGTACATGTTAAATCCCGTACAAGCGATTTTTGCATATAGCGAACTATTTTGAACTGTACCCGACGATATTCAATTTTCGGAAGTACGACTTTTTTTGGTTAATTTTAAGTCTAATATTACACTTGTTAGAATGAGCTATTAGAATGACAACACTTACTAGTATTACACGAGTATTTTTTTCCAATCCATCCGTCAACTTTGTACGATATATCAAATTATTTATTAGTTAACAAAAATTACTTATACCATGTACACCATATAAGCATAACACAAGTTTAAATACTTATTTGATGTACAACAAAAACACAAAAATATGCAAATGTACATGCTTTTATCTGATTGTAATTCACAAAATTCCAGGGAAATTAATCGAAAATGGACTTAATGATCTTGTACAATCCGTTGTGTTTGGTAACTGGCGGGGAGTAATTGATACGCGTATAAATGAATTTATGTAAATATTTGATAGAAATACAAAGCTTACATAAGATGTATTATTGAGTGTGCGAGTCCAGTTTGGTTACCAGTAGATGTGTTTACGCTACTCCCGCGACCCTTGAATTATTTTCCCGCCGTGGGGAGGGTTCCAATCAGAAAAGGGGGCGGGGAACCTGTTCCCCAGACTCCCCTTCACCCCAAAAATAATTATGGGAGCAAAAAAAAATGTCTGAGAGTCTTTTTGTTTGTGTGTGTGTGTGAGAGAGAGAGAGAGAGAGACAGTGGGAAAGGTCAGAGCGTGTGAGGAAATTATTCGGTGTGAGAAAGAGCTGGAGTTGGAGAGACAACTTTTTTCCCCTTCAAATTCCATCCATAACCAAAAAAAATTAATATTTGGAAGGAAATCTCTGGGGGGAAAAATTCTCCCGCCCCCCTTTTCTCATTGGCTCCCTCCCCACGGCGGGAAAATAATTCAAGGGTCGCGGGAGTAGCGTAAACACATCTACGCTTACCATACTTTCTTTTAAAATCTTTACAATTTCGTCAATGTATATATTAAAAAGTGTTTTTGTTAACATTTGACCTTCATATTAAAGAATTCTGTCCAGCATTTCCTCTTAGTTTTGTCCTTGCTAGATGATATAGTTCCTGTAATTTTTACTACATTGTTCACTTAAACCTACATTCTCCAATTTTACCCATAGCTTTTCAGGTATTATGGACTCATTTGAACGAGACTGGTCTACAAATAGAGCGAATGGTTTACCTTTATTAATATCTTTGCAATCATTGAATATACAGACTAAAGGCATCGTATGGGCAGTCTCTCTCGATGCTTTCATTATGTGTTAATCACTGGGTAAAGTGATGCCACCATGATAATAAAAAAAACTATTACTATCATTACATTATTATTTAAATTATTGACATTTAATTCATCTCCTCAGAAGTTGTGGTAAATTGAAAGATATGAGTGTAAATTTTTCATAAAGTTCAATAAAATTTCAGAGAATGACTTTCAAGGACTAAAGAAAGACCTTATGATGATATCCTAACAAGGTATTTAGAAATGAACCTTATGGTTTAGAATGCAGAGGTTCAAGTATGAGTAGACACCCACAACAAGTGTAACCTGGTATGCAGTAATCATCTAATAATTCAGCTACCTTCCAAGGACCTGTTTGCTTCGGCTTGATCCAAGCACGTGTTAGACCTACCACCAGAAGCCCTGCTCCTAGGGTCCCTATGGTATAAAAAACAAGAAAAAATGAAATACATATAAGTAAAAGAAACCTGAGCCACCAGTATATCACATGATACGTGACAAAGCACCTGACTGTAATTCATCTAAAGAGGTATAAAGAGTACCGTGTGGAGGATGAATCTAAAGACGAGCGAGCTACTCAAGTTGATGAACTTGTGAAGGATATTCTTGCTTGAACCAATAATAATACCAAGGCAACTTGAAGGTATCAGGTGGATTGTCGGGAAAGGAAATGACAAAAAAGGATTACCCCTCACTCTTCCAAGCATATATACAAAAGCTAGCGCGAGTATGGTCACTGACTGAGAGTGAGTAAATATCTATAATAATGCCCTGTCACTTAAAATTCTAAGTCATATCATTCATTCGGCCATCAATATGACAAAAGAGATTTCTTGTGGGGAATCAACAAGGAGTAACGGTGAAGGCAGGGAAAATCAACAATTCCCCCAAGCCAATCAATCAGTTCAGGGTTGTCGGCTGGACATCAACCATACAAGCGGAATACATTTACAAGGAGAGAATAATATTCTTAAGGAATCTCAAGTGCAAACATGACTTTCTCATTGGTAAATGGAAGTGAAACCGGCTCAACAGCTCTGTTGGCAAGTGCATGTAAACAGAAAAATCCCAGAAACTCTCCGGCTAATCCTCTCTATAATACATATAGCCTTTCTCAAACATCCCATGCCCAATGTTTTACTCAATAAACCTATGGCTGATTAATTAAAGTACGGCACACTCCCTTGAGCCTGGCGCCATGGACCATTTACTAAGGAAATTGACGCTTCTTGAATACACAAATCCCCTAAGTATTCTATCTGAAGGAGCATATACGAGAGGAAAACCATAAATGCCAGCCTAAAACAGTACCTTGGAATTCCATAAGCAAAGAGCCAAAAAGTTTTTTTATCACCTTGAATCTCAACACAATTTGTATGCAGATTGAAAAATCCCATATTAAATTTCACTGAAATGTAGTGCGGACCTTTATGATAATTGCCATATTTCCTTTTTCATTCATTCATCCTTCATCCTAGTTAATATTATCATTTCTCCATAAAAAAAATCTTATGCACACACATACACATCCACACACACACACACACACACACATACACAAACACATGATCTTTCTCACAAAGGAGATGAAGGAAGATGGGGATGACGTGCTCTCTGCACCTTCCCTTGTTGGTGAACCACACTTGACAAAAATCCTACATCCATTACAAATTATTCTCATATTACTTCACAGTCCATTTACTCCTGTCACGAAATGAGAAGCACTTCCCAAATCTAGTCTTAACATTTTCTACACTAACTGCCTCCAAGTCACATAAATTAGTCTCCCTTAAATACCTTCCCAAACGTTTGCCCTTTTCAATTCTCCTTCCAGTTAATTTTAATTTTTCTCCTCCACATCCAACAACACAAAAATTGTATCCCCTCTCATACAAATTATTACACTTCAGAACCTCACTCCTTTCAGAGCAGCATAATCCTTGTAAAGCAAAAAGAGGAAAAACTCGTTAGAAAATATGAACAGGAAAAAAATAAAAGCAGTAGAGACAAAACGATGACATAATAATTTACGCCCAGAATTTTTGCAAACTTGCGAAACAAAGTTAGATAGACATTGGGTCCCATTTGCTCATCCTTTGATTTTTTTTAAAAATCCATCAATTGCTCCGAGTGTCCATTCAAATACTGAAAATTTATGAGGAAAGTCATTGAATCTATCTGTATAAATTCTAATCCAAGGCTTTTACTAAAAATATCCCTCCTTCCTATGACCCTCCGATGGTCCTCGTAATTGGAAATGATGATTATGACGTACATTTGCTTGAAGGAACCTCATCAATATCCAGACAATATCCCCATTACCCCACCAATTCCCACTGAGAATTAAACTAGTAAAAAGGCAAGAAATGAAGGTATAGATAATCCTTTGACTCAAATAGCATCCATTTCCTAGGAAAGTTAAGAGTGGTGAAATAAATTAGGCAGATTGCCATAGACATTTGTTAGTACAGCTGTAAGGGAAAAGTTGACGAAGAATAGTATTTGAGAGATGAAAGAATTTTATAATCATTCATATATCCACTACCATATAGGAAAGGAAAGTAATCACAATTTGTCCAAAGAGTTCCCTCATGAGAGAAAAAGGAAGACGAAGAAGAAGAAGAAGAAAGTAGAGGAAGAAAAAGAAGAAGGAGTAGAGAGAGAGGAAAAAAAGTCAGAAGTGAGGACATACACCAGAGTGGTATATATAGGAAAGAAAGGGGAAAATGAGATAGTAAAGGGAAAAAACATTGGACCATATGGATAACGATGAACAATTCATAAATATGATAGGTTAACTAAAAGAGAATCAAGTGGAACAAAAAGAGGGGAAAGCTCAAATAGTATGAGCAATGGTGAGGGAGCACATCTCTCCTCTCTAAGAGAAAGGAGAAAAAGTTAGTATGTGAGAGGAAAGATACGTTTCTCCACTCTCCTGACATCCTCATTGGGCTCAATCCTTTAGCTTTCTTTCGTCATAAAAGTCTGCGAAAATCCATAAAGTTTCACAGATGACCTAAAACTGTCGAACTGCAAAATTGAACGGGGACCCTTGTACTTGTTACCAAAATCCATCCTCCTCTTCTCTTGCCTTCCCCTCCCTCCATTTTCAATTTTTGATAATAACGTCAAAAGTCTTGTCTCCTTTCCCTCCCTCATCCTCACGTAGTATTTATCCACAACTTGTATTTTTTTTATACAAATATATTCTACTCCCTTGTCATACTTGCGGGATAATGTGGCCAAATCACGCCCTGCTATATACATGAATACAGAATTCCTCCAACTATTCCAACATCCTACAGTTATGGAGGAGACAAAATATACCAAATGGCAACTTTCTTTCTAAACTCCCCCTTCCTCCGATTCTTAACGATAAAACTTTATTTCTTAAGATTTCCATTCTTATTCATGCTCTCTGCTCCCCATCTGATCCCCTTATATATGTAGCCATACAACTTATCCTGGTCCTTTGTAGCAGTAACACTGACTGAGATAATAGTCAGAGAAAAGTAGAAGGAAGGAAGAATAAGAGAGGAAAGATAAAAAAAAACAAGTTGATCTTATTGCTCCACTGGTTTCATTCCAGGACGGACACAATTATTTTCATCCGGCTAGCTTCCGTACTGACCCTTCAATTGCCCAGTTATTTACCTCAAGGATTTTACCCAATGGTCCAAGCGCTTTAACTCACGGAAATGCAGAGGTAATTTGGAACTCTGTACTTACAATTCAAATAAATTCATGCCGATTTGCATTTTCTTCATATTACGTATATTATGGAACATCCACGAGAAAAAAAATCCTTTTGAATATTCTTCAATTTCCCCCCAACATTAATTATATGGACTTTACGACAACAATATATGTACAATATACGGAACCATAAGTACCAAGTGGACGCTATTAAATATAAGTATGATTCTTTCGGACAGGAATTTAGAAATTCAAAGGGTTCTCTTTTTTTTCCAACCAGCAAGGCAAGGCAGGTTGAAGGGAACGCCTTCATCGGAAGTTCTAGAGTTACTTACAAGAAGAGAAGTAGCAAGTGGATATATTAACACTATCTTGAAGCCATTGGACATTTAAGTATTGCTCAGATGTAAGCATTTGTGAGATAAAGGCTTTCTTGGAGTATAAGCAATAACGGGGTGGATTTTCAAGAGCTATACTGGAAGTAGAAGATTTGGTTTTTGTATGGTGTGTGTGTGTGTGTGTGTGTGTGTGTGTGTGGTGAGGAAGCTGAAGCTGGTGTAAAAGAAATGTGCGATTTTGTTATCTAGAAGAATTCCTACTTTCAGAGTAGGAGCAGATGTTCGATAGGCCATTGCTTATCCTCGACCAGCATGTCTATACATACCAGAACTGTCTGAATGACTGAGTGAGTTAGAGGGAGAACATGAACATGGATTTTATTTTGAGGGACAAGTGGTCAGAATGATTGATGAGCTAGTGTGGCAACCGTTTTTCTAAGTGTCTCCGTTCTTATGTAATTTTTTCCTCAAAGTGTATTCACTTGGGTGGACTTGCCTCTGTGTGTGGGGTATATAGGAATTGTAACTTGAGCAATGGAAACCCATTGTTAGGGCTTACGAGGAGGTTGGCCAGTGTGACGGGCCACTGAGCACCACACGCATACAAAAGCCTTTACCTTAACCCAACCATAGTAATAACTACGTTGGACTTTACATACTTTCCTCCTCACTCTCATCTATTTCTTCTATACCTATTTATTACTCCACCAAATATATGTATCCTCACACCTTCCCTTCAAGTCCCAATTTTCCCATGTAATTATGCATTAAACTACATAAGGTTCAACCATACTACTATAATACGAACAAACTGTACAAGTGCGTACAACTCTTTCTATTGAAGAGCTGAAGTTGAAGTTGGTACACATAATAATAAGCTATGTTCATATGTACATGTGAGTAAATTCAACTAACAATAAGAGTAGGTATGTACATCCGTGCAAAAGAGAGCAGCCCCATGGTTTCCATGGTAAAAGAATACACTAGTATCAATCATGTGCATATAGCTCTATTGAAAATAAATGAAAATAGCGCTCAACTTCCCATCTCTCCTACTGGCGTACATATATACACCGGGGAAAAATTATACGTAGCAGCCTTGAGTTGTCCCCTACATAATACAAAGTCACTCACAATCAGCATTAAAACGTCCGATGGTCAATAAAAGCTGCTACAGGCGTCTTTCGCACCATCTTATATTTCCTTCCTTTTCAATCCTTCCACTATTAAATTCGGACATCCTCCTTCAAGCTACATATACGTACCCTCCAGCTTAATTATCTTCCTTAAGTACCTCATAGGGATCATAATAATTGTTGTAACACTATCCATGGGAATTTACCTACCACAGACATGATCCTGCCACTTCCTTGTACAAAAAAGACATTGCAATGTCAAATCCATCCCTGGAACCTCCACGAGTAACAACAACAAGGCTCATTTACACACTGGAACGTTCACACCCACAACCATGTAACACACAAGCACACACAGTGTACATTTATGTACTTTTCCCAAATACAACATCACAACAAACACACACGTGGTAGTCATATTCCTGGAAAAGTGCCCCTCCTTCACAGTAAACATTCCCTTCCAGCCGGCTAGCTCTTGCAGTAAACATGAGCAAATTACGCAATTTCATGGCTACCTTCATTGCTTAACGACTCCACTTGCTCCAACCTCACTTCCACTCAATACTTTATACTTATTCATGCTTAAATAATTGAGGAAACAAAACAACTCTCTGCCTTCCTTACATCACTCCACTGTTTTCCCCCCTCCTGGAATGAAATGCTCTGAAAATTAACATTTTGCCTTCTCGAGACTCAGCATTAATTCTGAGACGTTTCCAAAACTATCTTATCCATGGATGGTGGATGGAAGAAGATGGTTTTTTTTTCTCGGGACGTTGGCAAAAACTAAGGCTTCATTATAGTAAGAACTGATGTGAGGATTTGTCTTGGCAGAAAGCAAAGCTTGAGCTTGCTATATAGTTTGAAGGCTGGAGATGTGGGGCTTTTGGCATGAAATAATTTTTTCCTGGTTAAATCCCTTATCAATGGGGATTTTGCAAAGGGCTGGATTTAAAAACCAAGGAGACAAGGCAGATGACACGCACAAGTGTGCTCTTGGACTAATCCAAGAAGATGGGTCGTTGACATTGTTTAAATGGAGGAGCAAGCAATGTGTAAGTCCATTATATTAATAAATGCTATAGCCCTTCCCTTTATCCCTTTAGTGATCAAACTAAGGAAAGAACGGGGAGAGAAAGGGAGAGAGAACGTTACAAATTCCCACTGTCTTTCTATATATAGTCTGTCTCCAGCCTAAAAGTAACAAGTCCGAGGATGTTACTATGGTCTCCAACTATCCTTTTAGTAAGACAAGAAAAAGAGAAAGAGAGAGAGAGAGAGAGAGAGAGAGAGAGAGAGAGAGAGAGAGAGAGAGAGAGAGAGAGAAGAGAGAGGAAAAAAACTGGCTGATTTTCCAGACTCTTTCCTTGAAAGTTGGATGTCTCTCATCGTGTGGAAAAAAGGCAAAAGCTTACTTTAGATTTGGATGATGATCATTACTCACGAAATGTCTATTAGTTGGAGATTACGGGCAGGGAGTCGTTGGAGAAGACGATGGAAAGGGGAGGAAAAGACTCGGCTAAGGACATTATTAAAGGAAAAGACAAGGGTGATAAAGTGATCTGCTTTGATCTTCCCAACGACCACCATATCCCTGCAGTTCTCCTAAATGACCTCAAAGTGAACCTTTATATTTTTCTGATTAATCCGATCAACAAATGCACTACAGGATCACAATCGATTAAACGCAAATTCTACTCCATACACATTGTCCCTTGCACTCCCTCTCCGTTATTGTCAAAGCTAACGAAAAATACTGGCGAAGGAGGAGGTTGGAGGAGGAGGAGAAAAAAACCACAATCACACACACACACACACACACAAATCAACCCAAAAAAATAAACCCCAAAAAAAGACCACCAAAATCCACATCCAATATCCTCTCTGAACATTATCCTCCTTTCTTTTTTTCCCCAATCCTCAACGTAATGTATACATAGATCGGACTATAGATAAGTAATGTAATGGCCAAACAAGCAAACAGAATTTCATTTCCTTTTCACAAAACCAAGAGAATTTTCCCTGGAAATCTCTCATTTCCTCCGGCTCTGAATAAAAAATGTCCAGTTCCATCTCTCAATTTCAAATCATTATTCCCAGCCACATGCATCCTTGCTTCCGTATAAATATATAAATCCCGGGGAAAATAAACTTGGCAGATTTTTCCAATCCCCCTGTACTATAGTAAAATAGACGGAATACAAGGACCAACAACTAATCCCACTAACAAGGGAAACCTTCATAATATTCTGTAATGGACTATGGACATTGGATTTGAAATTACATTCATCTCTGACTCCCTCCATCCATCCCATTCCTATGTTAAGGACCTCCACGAAGGGTTATAAAACTCAACCTTACACTCAACTTTCTTTGGATTCCAGAACCTTCTCAACATATTCACATACACATAAATACTACTAGCGATTCATACTATTTGTTATAGGGACTTTTGGAAACGTTTCCTTCAAATGTTCTTCTCTTCTCAGTTCAGTATTTTGCTATACATATTTTACAGACGATGCCTATACTCACATACGGTATAATGATTTGACTCGAACTGCTATCAATAATTGCTGGAGGTATTTTTAGCTAGTTTTGCAATTCCCTTGCTTCTCTCTTTCTCTCTCCCACTCTATTTCCTTGATATTATCTCTAGGATCTGTTCTGGTAAATGGTAAATCCTCCCTGGACTTTTACACTGATTCTTTCCACAATCACCAATTGGACTTTGAGTTAAGTAAATGAATGGAAAAAGTACCTGCCAAACTTTCTCTTTCATAATATAAATAATAGGGAAAAGTCCTTCCTTCAGACCAGTTCCATCTGATAGGAACTCATCGTTTCTTATTATTGTCGCCATGTCTCTGATTATGAGTGCCCTATATAATATGCTCTCTTCCATCGTATAACGTTAAGGGACTCGGACTTGTCTCATTATGTATATACGAGAGTATATACTGCGTCTGTAGCATTCACAGCATGAGATACTCCGTAAGGCTAAAATAGAAAATTTTATTGCAAATTACTTATATCCAAGAAGAAAATGTATGACCTCCGACTTGTTCCTATCTGTTACAACCAGACATTATAATTTCCTCCAAGGACAAACGAAGATACTTTTACGAGAGAGAGAGAGAAAAGACAGAGAGAGAGAGAGAGAGAGACTTGGGCAAATTCATTCCCAATCATAAGAAAAAATGTTTGTCGTCAGTAGGAAAAGCTTCTGTCATTGGTAACTGTATGGAAGGGGGGAAAAAGGAAAAATTACTCCTACTCTACTACATGGCCGCGGCTAAAGTAGTAATACTATCCTTTTAGCAAAAGTTGTACCACAGTCAATAAGATAGTCAAGAAGGAATAAATGGATGGGTGAAAAAAAAAACCAGGAGTAAGGAAAGTTTCAATTGAAAGATTCCCTCTCGCACGTGCTTATTGCACTGCGACATTTACTGACAAACGCTTTTGCAGAAACTACCAATACCTTCCACACTCCCATTCATACACATATGCTAAGGGAACAATCCCAATTCCTGATAATGATACAACCCCTACTTACGGAGAAGTAGATCCTAATTTCAACGTACTCTTCCTACTCCGTAGATAGTAGTATAGTAGTAGTAGCTCCATTTCGCCAGACTTAATATATTCAGCTATTTTTCTGTAGGTACAATATTTGTTATAGCCTGACTCTTAAAGGCATTATACGTACTTTCGTAATGGAATTACATGGTAGTTTTGTAAGGAGGAAATAAGTGAGGGCACACGTGAGGGTCGAATAAGCAATGTTTATGCGTAGTCTCACCCAACTTCGCTTCATTTGCTAGTCAGTTCTTTTAACCTGACTTTAATTGCATCTCAAATTAAGGGAAAAGATGCGGATGGAGATAAATAAGAGAATCCTATTAAGTAACACGGTATTATATATTCATGGCAGGGTAGAGGAGAAGGGGCGATCAAAAGAAAATTATTTTTCCCACTTGGACACAACCTTTAGCCATGTTACTCAAGTGCGTTCATTTCATGAATGCATATATGTATATACATATGTATGGGCATACACTTCATATATTCAGAGGTACATAGGCAAAGTGGGCCTGGAGGAAATAGAGGCGAAGGAGTATTAAAGTAAGGAAAAAATCTCTATCTACCTCCTACATTATTGCTCCAGCATCTGGAATTTCTTCAAAAGCCCCCATCACCATCAATGTGGATGTGAGTAATCTTAATATTTGACTGTCTCAAAGAAATTGCCCTGTACCTTGCCCTACATAAGTAGAGCTACCACCGAGTACGTACATATTTTTGGGGGTAAATAGGACTGGGAAAAAAGGCAACTCGTAGTATTCTCCTTCTTCCTATACATATCCCTATAAACCTTGAGGTTGTTATGGTGATGTGATGATTCTCGCAGCAATGAATGAGCCATTCACGCTTTCCAATTACATTTCAGTTTAATCCAGAGCATACCTCCGTGTGTGCCCATTTAATCAAGTTCAATTACCAGTCGATTTAATTAAACTGTGTGAGTACAGACGAAAGAGACTCAGTCATAACATTACCTTCTTTTCATCATCCTCCCTATAAATGTTATACACACATCTCTGCATGTATAGAAGAGGACTGTCTCCACATATCCGGAGCGTCTCAAGTGCCAAAAACCTCCAATTCAGTTCATTCACATACCAAAAAAGTCCAATGATTCTATTCCTTCTAAATATAGAGGAGCTTGAATGCCTTTGTAGATAAGATTCGCGGAGTGTACAATGCCTAGGTAAACACAGCAAGGCACAACAGAACCTTTCCATGCAAAGAAGTTTCCACATGCTAATCAGCTACTGCTAGGAAAAAGCCTATAGACTACTCCGTTCCTTTTATGAAAAGAAAAACCACTTTGGACAAATAAGATCTGAGATGGTAAAACTTTTCTTTTCCTTCCGCGCCCAATCATCCCCATCAAAATTAAATGACAGACAAGTGGAAACAATGAATTAAGAGCCAATTTTTCTTCCCTCACGCTTCCAACAATAAAAGTCCCACACATGTTATGTCAAGTCTATAGGAAGAGCTTACAGTTTTCTTACCCCAAATCCTTTAATAAAGATAAGCCTTTTACCTATATAATTTCCCTGCACATAAACATAGGGAGGAGGGCTTCTGAGAGAGACTTGGTAAACCGCAATTGTGACCATTGCTTGATTAGTGCGAGAGGTATTTGGGGAGAACTGTGTGAAGTTGTATCAAAGTTTAATCAACTCCTGCTCCTCCTGCATCCAGACTATTAACCCACACAACGAACGGATGCACTTGAGTAGAAGGAAAATATTTTGACAGTCAGCCTGCTCAATAATTTCTACTCCCCGTCTTTCTTTGCTCCTTCCTCCAGAGTCAAATCCCTTTTTTCGCCCCCTCTCACTCGTTTCCATAGTTCCCCAGCACTTCTACCTTCTAATCAATCTTGTCCGATTGAATTGAGCAAAGAACGAGGGATAGGCAGTAGCTTTGCTGAAAGTTAGAACGACCGAGATAGAGAACTGACAATGAGGGCCTTCCAAGTGCCACCCCAGAATGTTTATGTGGCTGGTATCGTCAGAGAGCTCTTGCGGGCTTTTAAACAGTATTTTACTCAGGCATTTATGGGTTATATCTGTTATTTCGTAACCTTAAGAGGTGAAATTACGATTTATGCGAAGTGCAATAATTCCACGAGCTTGACCTAGGATAACACCACGTCGCGTCGATACCAGGATAGGTAAAAGTGACCTTCACTTTAGTAAGACTCAGTTGGTTGTAATGTTAGGAGTGTCAGGGTCGAGTGTGTGCGAGTACTGAAACTTAAGTAAGTAGTTATATGCTATATGTTTAAGTGCAAAGAAAATAATTTGTAAAGAGGACGCAATTCTTATCGGATTCTTTACAAAATGAGAAGGAAGAATTTCTTAATTAAGGGTATTTTGCATATCTATACATTTCAAGGATAAATAATAAATAAATAATATTTAGCCTTAACAATAGGAGTAACTAGATAAGTTGATTTTAAAAATATTGCGGAAGTCTGTACCATCAAATGGGTATTAAAATACGCGCATCCCCAATATTATTAATAAAAAGATCAAGCACGATTTATTCCTCCCAACCTTTTGTTGGCATAAAAGACAGAGGCCAACTCATTGAAGTGCAAAGGGAGGAAAACAAAGATGGACTTCCATTTATATATCTATAAATCTCCACAAAAAAAGTATCATTAGCCAATCTTGTGCATTAATATTAATAAACCTAAGTTCATAATTAAAAACCAAACAAGATTAAATATAGTAACCGTGTATGAAGTTCCGACAACTATTAGGCTATGAATTCTAGGTTGACATTTGGATAATACTCATTGTGAGTGTGGGAGACAGCTTCTGAAATATTCATGAATCTAATATAAAACTTGAGCAAAATTTTACTTCGCGGAAATAGGCTCTTCCTTCACAATAAATAGAACTCTACAAGCTTTGAAATATCACGGCACTACCAAAGTATGTTCAAACTTATACGTTAGAGCTGCCATTCCTCCTAGAATATTACAAATCGGTAGGGAATTTTATATTAGCTTCCCAACAATCCTCGATGTTTCAAAAATAATTTCCCAACTGTACGATCACCTTAAACAATCTGTCTTAAATACATGCTTTTATGTTCAATCAAAATAAAAATTCGATTAATCACGTTAACTGCATTTTACATATGCAAGTAAGCTGTAAAATTCCACAATAAATCTTTGTACCCATGTATTTCTTTAATGTATGCAAATGAAGCAACCTAAAATTACCAATGTGATTCACAATATCGAGGGAAAATTTAAATCAATCATTATTAATGTAATTTCTAAAGTTGTGACTTTGTGACAATGCTAATTTTAAACCTACAAGCTTAATTCCAATTGGTGTCCCGTAACTACTACAATATCACAAGAGGAAAGAAAAGTAAAGGGGTTTCATAAAGGTCCCATTCATCCTTTTGTATGTGCATGCGTTGGGAATAATGTAATACGAAGAGAAGGTCCTTTCACAATGACTCCAACATCTTCGAACTAACGAATGAGTTCAAACAAGGCCAAGTGAACAAACTTATTTAACCGCGATACATGTGTTACGTTTCTTTCCCTTGTTTCTCTCTTAGATTCTCTCCCTCACTCTCTCTCTCTCTCTCTTGGTATCTTGGGAAAGGAAAGAAACTTGTTAAGCCTTTATTGATGACTAAAGGTACAGTTTCACTCAGTCAGGCTGCTGCATGTTCAAAGAATACTCAAACTCCTTTGTCTGAGTTTTATTCCGTATGATAAAAAGGCTTCTGAAAAGAGTTTTTCAAAGAGTGAAAACGTCAAACTCTACCCTTGCGTAATAAAGCAATAAAGTATCGTCCTAGTATAATGGTACATGGCTAAATACCCTGCTGCAGCACATATGTATCAGTAAGTGAATTTCCGACCTGTGTACAGCAAAGGTGTATTTTTTTGCACTCGACAGTTCATAAAGGCTGGTCTGTAATGTAAAACATATATATGAGCAAAAACTCTTGGATTTCCACACATGTTATTTTATCACTGGAAAAGGTGATATTATTACAGATACATCCTCAGGATACCACAGAAATAAGAGAGAAGACTACTTCATTTAGGATATTTTTAAGTTAGTTCAAAGCTAAAGTTGTAACCTGTGCATGCATCAGCATCACATTATATTTCACACATTTCTCACTTTCTCTTGCATAAAGGCGAAGGAAATCTACGTACATACACGGAAGTGTACATCCAAGAGAGAATAACAGTATGATCATTTCCCTTTCTCTCAAGGCTATTTCTCTTTACTACAATAGTACGCACGATGAGAATAAAAGTTTTCTTAACTGGTTGAGTGACTGTGAGGGTAGGCAGGCGCTGGCACAACTTGAACTCACCGGCTGCAGAGATACACGAGGTATTTCTTGTGCATACATTAAACCTGTGTTTGACATCAGCTACGAACTCTCTGTCTCTCTCTCTCTCTCTCTCTCTCTCCCTTTCTCTTTTGCTCCAGCTTTAAAATAACACTGAGCATAACTTGTCCTAATGAATAATGAAAATGAACCTACACAGAGAGAAATCCTCATGGTTAAAAAGGAGGAGACGGTTACTCACGGATTAAGTCATTCATGAGAGTAAAGTTGGTTTCGTTTTATACTGTCAACACATGTGAAATTTACACGTCTTTCATTATATTCCTATCACTTTCCCTTTCTCCATTTCCAGTGGTGCTGGTGTGCTCGGCTATTTCCGTCTTATACTTTCCCTTCAATTCATTCGCCCAGCATTACCTCGTCTTATATCTTTGTCTGTCCTATAGGCTCTCATCAGTGGCAATTTCACCTCTCTCACCATTTTCCCCGTCACATCTCAGCCTCATAGCCATGTCATATGATTGTCGGGAAGGGAGGCAGAGAAAAGATACAAGGAACTGCTTAAAGTAAGTTCTCAAGCTTCAGCTGTGTGATGAACATTCCCAAAAGCAAAACATTGCCGCCAACAAAGTATCATTATAGTAACCACCTCTTTTTAAGTTAGGACTCTAACCTATTCCTCACGCAACAATTCATGTTCAGTCGGTTAAGAAGCAAATTGGCACGTTCTATATAAATACTGCAAACATTCTTGAAGAATGAATTCAGGATAATTGCAAATCGTGTAGGAGTTAAAAATAAATGCATTAAATAGCGCTAAATTTTTTTAAACGCATGTTCAAATGAGTAGGAGAAAAGCGGATAGAAAAATTGTCGTAACTGTATCTTATTAAAGATGTATATATATAAATAATAATAATTGTTGAGTGTATTATATGGGAGAGTATGCATTAGAACCTATGCTGTTGTGAGCGTGAGGTCATACAGTAGCAATGCTATAATGTGAAGGTTAAGACTTATTGAAGCTATATGCTCAATGTTGGCTGGTGCATAAATATATGACGTGTGCGTATATGTAGCTATGGATGTCTTTATAGTTAAGACGGGGAATACTAAAAGCTTCATTAGCACTGGCCACTTGAGGCTGATGAAGAATCCGTACGCTGTTAATGAGGACGTGCGAAGAATCAACGTTCTCAAGAGGCTTTCCTTCCTCAAGTCTGACTTTTCCTTTCCCCTCTTTCCCTCTCACACGCTCCTCTCCCAGTCTCCCTTCTATCTCTTAACTTCTTCGAGTTATTCTCTTTTCTCCACAGTGGTATAAGTCTACACAAGCTGTTGTTACTTGGATGCCATTCCAACAAAAGATTGTGGCTTCCCCACATCTCTTTCTCTCTCTCTCTCTCTCTCTTCTTCCTTGCACATTCTCTCACACTTATAACTTGTTCTCCGACACTCTTGTCTCTTGCTCGTAACTCAAGTCCTTTTTCGGAATAAGTGGCAAATCAACAGCTAATTACCCCATTTGGCAGTCACCATTCCCCACGTTTTTTTATAATTCCATTATTTCTATTCCGTCGCCTTCTTTATCAATTGACTCTTTTGTCTTCCCTCCTCTCCGTCTTTCGTCTTCTTCTCCATACTTTTTCTTCCACTCTTCATTCCCCTCAGCCTTCACTTTATGACTAGGAAAAAATCCTCTCTTTTGGTTATATCACTTGAGATGCACAAGAGTTTTTCCAGTGGATTTCATTATAATTATTATGATTGCATTCAGCTTTGGAGCCTCTGGATTTCCCACTTTCGCCACATTAATGATTTCCCTAGATTAGTTTAACTTAAGAGGCGGTTCAATCAACCAGTCATCAAGAGCGTATTTGTCTCCTGCAAAACTTATGCCTTAAATGGCTACTTCCTTAGCCAATTTCTTTAATCCCTTAAATGACAATTTCTCGGATGAATTCCTTCCAAATTGAAAAACAAAATTTTACCTGGACCTTTCGTTCGACCTAAAAACAATCTGTAAACATTCATTTTCTCATGCATTTATGAATGTACATATATGCTTATGTGTTTACACTACCGGTGAGAATTCATGTCTACAAACTACATAGATTTTACAAGAATGGCACATATATACATATGCATAGACATGCCATTCTAGCTACATACAAGTAACTAGCACTCATATAATTTGCCTACTGATAGCAGGCAACACCAAAAGGATAGCTCCTTGATAATTTTACAAGACCTGCTAGCATTATTTGTAATGGAGAAGTCAAAAAATACAAGCCAATGCAAAATTAGTACTTGCCTCTATACAACCTATAATAACCTTGAATTCAACAGGGATCATTTCCCTGTCATTTCCAAATGTTAGATCACCATAAGAAAACAACTCCTTTTCAAATGGAGAAACAAAACACATTGACCTTTCAACTCACTCGAACCTTACAAGGTACATAGGAGGATCGTCCTCTGAATATCAATAATAAAATTTAACTCAAACTTCCTCTTCATCCGTCCCATCCTATGGAAAAGATCTTTGAGAAAAAAATAAAAACAAAAATATGACTTGTGTGGAAGATTCTGAAGCATGAGGATGATTATCACTACGTCCCTACACCATGTCAATTGGTGCTGGCGTTTCATCAAGAGCTAAGATAACATGGAGGTTTTAGAACAATATAGCTACATATACATTGTCAATGCGTTGGAATTACTCCTTACTTACATATGGCCGTGTATGAATGAATAGCTTGTAAAGAAGCAACTCCAGTGGAATTCCTTAGTTCCATGATTGAGGAAGCAAAATGTTGTGCAAATGAAGGAATCCCCTTGTACAGTGCCCCGAGGAAGAATCCTATCCCTCGAGTATTTATCAGCTAACAAATACATACTTAGCGAAGAATCCAGCCAGACACTTGATATTACTGAATAAATATGGACACATTGGGTTAAATGTGAGAGGAAGCAGAGAGAGAGAGAGAGTAAGAGCAGAAAGAGAAAGGAAGAACTTGAAGCTTCATGTTGACAAACTCAATCATAATCGAGTGTATTTAACCAAAGTATACATAAGGAGTAGAAAGTAGGAGCGCCTACAGGTGCTTGGAAACCTCCGCTGGAGCCGCTTCCAGGACGGAAACTTGTGTGTAAACATCAACTGTAATACATAGGAGGGATTAGATTAAATGGATAAAATCAAATTTATGGTGAGCACAAGAGAAGAGAATGGAACGGTTCTGATAAGTAGATTTGCTCGGATTCTCGGAATCTCGTTAAAATTTCCATATTCTAATAGCAAATAAAGTGCCTAATCTTTGTTTAAAACAAACACGTCCTCTCGGTCATTTCCAAATCAATCCGTTTCCATTTCCCTCCACTTTATTTATCCACCCCAAACAATCCTCCCTACATTAGTATTATTTTCTATAAGTATAAATTATTATGTATACACGAGCTCTTTATGCGAGCGTAAATGCTCCTGTCGCTGGGGAACAAGCAATTTCCATCGCATGGCCTACATCTCTACACAGATTGCAAATCTTCCGTCCATATATCCCCTTTCCCAAACACCCTCCCCACTTGCTCCAAATCCCCTCTTAATTTCTTAAACTACTCACTCATTCTCAAATTCAACTCTTTACTCATATGTCAACAGAGGCAGAGACAGAGAGAGAGAGAGAGAGAGAGAGAGAGCAAAAACCTACAAATTCTTTGCAGCATATTCAACACTGCTAATAACTCAGAAAAGTCAAAGGGCTTTTCATCCTAATCTCATCTTCTCGCTCAAGTTGGAAATCATTTGACAGTCATTACTCCATATAATAACAATAATACATGTATACACAAGAGCTCAAGTAAGCGTAAGTAACTGAATAAAATTACGCACTTCAAAGGAGCCAAAAGGCAGATATAAAGTGAGGTAGAAAATGTATAGGAGCTCATAGCTTGTCAGCTCCATACAATTATTCCAATAAGTTGCGAATCTACGTCAAAGGAGCGGAGCTCTCTACCTGAGGAACAACCACACTACAAGCCTTTTGTAAAATTCATTTGAAAATGAATACAGTTCCTTGTAGTTTCCATTTTAGCATTCCCCTTTTTGCATACTTAACTCACCATCTTATTGAGAAATTCTATACTCACTTCACTCATTTCCCTTCACTCCCTTCCATAACCTTGTATAGTATCCAACTTCAAGAGTATAACTTATACTCTCTGATTGTGAGTGATCTCCAATTTCTAAAGCGCAACCCTGGCTAAAACAAAATGATTTATTTATCATATGTAATTAGCTATCTCAAAATACATACAATGATATATACAATCAAAGAGCCCCGACTTCCCTTTACTTGACACACTCAACGAAATTCTTCCCAACCTCATATCATAAAACATAAAATTCAAGCTTTTAAAAATGCTAATTTCAAATTAACATCGACATGCAATTATTATATGTACACATAAGTCCAGAAAAATCAAAGAAGAGTTGGCAAAATAACGTTATTATCCCTAGTGTGAAAATCAGTGCCAGAATGAGGAAGTCGTCCTTACAGGAAAATGTCAAAGCTGTGACATAAATACAACTATAATATTGTTCTTTTATACAAAGACGGATGTACAGTTTTGCCTCTTTCCTCCAAGTATCTCAATGACATACAAACGAGATTTAATTGGAATGGATTTTTGTAGTTAATGTAATACTCCCTAGGAGGGTCGATAATGCATAGGACAACAATAGAGAAATAAATAGACTAAGACTTCCCTTGGATTTGGTCTGACTGTGACATCGGATTTGGATCGGACCCAATGCTTATATGCAACCTTCAATCCAATGGATAGGTCAAGTTTATGAATGGCTGTAAATTAAACACTTGAGGCTTGTATTCTCATTGATCTCGTATAGTTAATTTGTATGCATAAGAAACGTATTTCTATGCATTTAGAATGCATTCGCATGGATATGGTTAACTTCACATTCCTCCTATTAACAATAATTTTACTTATATAAGAATATCAATGAAAATTATTTTATTTAATAATCCCTCTTTCACATCAATAACAATAGCAACAATTGTTTTATTGTGAGCTTTAAAAGTATAACGCTTGTTATGTACATGGGAATTAATGTAAATAATACAGGCATTGTAAAGTACGCCCTTACAAATGCACTGTAAGAATCAAATGTAAAGAAGTAACAGTGACGGACGTATAAGAAAATCATAAGAAGACAACAAGGTCTGCGCTTAATACAATTCCCCATCTCTTCCCATTCTCAAGTGGAACTCCTACCTATGTAGGAGCGAGAAGGAGCTTCCATTACTACTTAAGACTATACAGACTGCCACAGCTACTTCTCTACTACAGCTTACAATTAGTTCCAGGGAGGAAATGATAAATTAAAAAAATACATAGCTGAAGAAATGTGTGAGAGCGACAGAGTAAAATGTCAGCCTGGCTGTCACTGCAAGAAGTAAAACGTGGACCACGCCAACCCACAAAATTACGACCACAACAAATTCAAACAGTTGAGACACGGAGTGAGAGAGAGAGAGAGAGAGAGAGAGAGAGACAGACTAATTTCGTATGCATAGGTAAAATGTTCGCGTCGACATTTCCTCAATGCCGTGTGTATAGCCTCTCGGTCCTTCCCATCAATTCCGAGCTACATTCACAAAACTATAACGTGTAAAAGAACCTACAACAATCCCAAACTGGTTTCGTATTTCTTTCGATATCCATCCTGATTTCCCGCTGTTTTTCTCTCGTATATTAAACTTTCATAATATTACATAGCCTCATGAATACGAAATATGAATAGGAAATTCTCAATGTCTGTATCATAAATTTTTCTATTTTCATTCCAGCACGACTTTCTCAACTTCTTCCCGCCTCGTACTATACACATGCAACCTAAACATGACCATAACTACACCAAAGCCTCAAAGCCCTACCAACGACACTCAGCCTTTTTCCTTATATCATTATGTATGCACTATAACATTATCAGCAGCAAACTTGCAACTCTCCTTCATATATTATACAAATATGTACATATATATATTTCTACATCCTATCCAAACTAATTCAAAAACTAGCCTCATAATACAAAACTAGGGAACAAGCCCAAGTTGCTCTGGATTGCAAAACTCTCAACTCTCCAAAATTCCAAGAACTTGTTCAAAAAAAAAAAATAAAGTTTACAACTACCACCATAATTTTAAAACACAAGCTGAAAAATCACCTCCTTCCTTCTTCCCAATAATTGTCTCTTCCTCTTAAACCTTGAAGGCTCTTGTTATAGAAAGAGGCGTGCAAATCACTTGCACTCGTCACAAATCCTCCAACAAATCATAATCCTCCATTACTATCCCCTGTAGTTAAATATCCAAAGGCTCAATAATTTCCAACCTGTCACTTGAAAAAATTCGTTAAATGTAAATTCTAATCAGACGTGAAAGTATCTCTGGATGGATCATGCTCCATGCAAATTTACCATCATATTTCAATCATCATTTTTTCCATCAATAATTTTTCTCTTCCTACACACACATTCACACACACACACAAACACAACGCACAAAATCCCAAACATATTCTCCTTTAATAAACCTCTAAAAAGCTTCCATCTCATCTTAACAAACTTTTTCCCTGTAATTTTCAATTTCTCTCTCTAAACAATTTTCAAATAACTTATGAAAATCAAATGCTCAATTTTATCTCCATATAATTGGCTTTCACATAAAGATAATTTCGTCGGCTAAAGTGCAAAAGGGGCTATACGCAGACACCGCTTATACATGGTAACGCATGTTTATTCCCGTTCAAGCGATTTCTGCATATAGCCCCTTTTGCACTTTAGCCCATGACTTCCTCCCAAATTATTTCCAGTCAATTTACTCACAAACTATATTTTCCCTTTAAATTTGCAAGGCTGGGAAAAAAGGAAATTGACAACTTAATTCAATATTTGAGTAGCAGATTGGTACATATATTGCCTAAATAAACCTCCTTAATTTTTAAGCAAAATTCTATATGGAATTACAGATATGAAATCCGCTCATAAAATAGCTTCTAAGAAATTTATCATATATTTTCAAACCTCTTTAAATTTACTTCGGAGAATCTCATCAATTTGCTCGCTATTCTCATGGTAATCATTTGTCAAGTAATTCTAAACTAAAGTATTGCGAGGGAATTGTGTATTTTGGTCTGTGGATGGATTCAATTGAACATCAATGTTTCATCATATCTTTACAATTACCCTGTATTTTTAAACTAGTTCCGGTGGACAGAAATTGGACTCATTTGAAGAATCAACTTTCCAGGTCTATTTAGTAATGGAAAAATCCCGTTCCTCACGACAAATTAACCACTATGAAATTTAGTGGGAGAATCGCTGTGGAAATGTATGTACAAAGAATAATTATTGTCTTACTTTTACAACAATACATGACAATAGTGCGAAATTGACGCTATGTCCCTCACCTTTTCTCCCTCTAATCTATTGCCAATTTAATTATTCATTGAGACTGGAAACGTTGGGTGGATGATTAATTGGAACATGACTCTGAACTTGAACCCTGCTATGTAGAATGTTCAACTACACACATGCATACAATATCTCATTGCGTCAGACGTGCTTTTAATTACAGGGATCACAAACACTAGCCTCTCACACCCCCGTCTCCCACCTATCCATAACGTTCTCCACAACATTCTCCCCCCCCCCACTCCCCCGCCTCGAAATAATTCCAAGCATTTCATTACATTAGGAAAATGACCCTTAAAAAACGATCGAGGATAAAGCAGCAAAGGTTAGTTAAGAGTACAGTTTTACTAGGAAAACAACCACTGTAGACTAATTTATTGTGAAATGATTTTTTTTGTCTTTATTGAAGAAGAAGAAGAAGAAGAAGAAGAAGAAGAAGAAGAAGAAGGGGCAGAGCAAAGAAAACGTGACCAGTCAACATGAGAGGATGTGTACGGGAAAAGACAAGTGCAAGAACGAGAGCATGAGATGAGTGTCCTCCGTGCATACAAAAAGCTTCAACTACATTTGTACTTACTTTTGGCCATGTACACATAATGCATACAAGTGGATGTACTCACTTTTGTACTAATGTCAGAAAAAAAAATCTGTGTACACAGGCATATGCAGATATAATAGGAGTAGCATATAGTAGTAGCCCTATAGTAGTTAGCTTTGAACTAACAGATTTCTAGATGAGATCAGGTGAAGACTCAGGATAATTTACTATCTCGTTCTTCCCTGCTGACTATACACGCATTTCAATGTCACTTCAACTTCCATGCCTCAGGTGTGAATCGTTATATAGTTTACGTGGCTTAAAATTGATTCAACTGGATCAACATCAACTAGTATCCGTTCCTCCTCAACTGCCAACTTTTATACCCATCTTTCTATTACATAGTAAAATAGACGTGAGCAAATAGGAAATTGTCATTGAAAAAAAGTCACTTCACTTATAGTAAACCGTGTGGACTCTGGACTCAAAAAAAGCTTCTTCTTCCTTCCTGTAATACAAATCTGACATGAGGAGGCCTATACTATGAGCCAAGTACAGCGAGTACATGGATTCAGTTGATCCGACAACCTCAATTCAATCATTGCATTTCTCCATCATTTCTAAATTAAAGCTAAATCATATCCAATCATATACCACTCATATCCGAACTGATCCAGCTCAACTCTCCTCATGGTTCTTGTCCTTACCCTACGAATAAAGTACTCACTACACGTTTCATCTACACATCACGTTGGAGACTTGACGTAACAAAAATAGCCAAAATATACCCTCCCTATATACAACTTACAGATAACCTTGTTCCTCTATATAAAACTTGGCCTTCAATAAATCCTCCTCCATTAAATTGAGTCTCAATCCTCGTCTATTTTCTTATCTCTCAATTTTGCTCATGCTATAGTATAGTAGTATATAGTCGGGAGTCCTTGTCAAAAATCCTTTCCAATTGTCAAAATTCTTTTACATTGAAACATATGACGTACTCCCTTTTTCCTCTTTACATTTTTATTTTTTCCCAAAAATCCTCTCCCTCTCCCCATAAAATTCAATTAAGATATGAGTGGCTGGAAATACCTTGGTTTTAGATTTAAAAAAAAATGGAAGGGGATTTTTTCCCAAAGACTTACAAAATATTTAGAGTGTACCACCAAAAAGCTGGAGCAACATAAGACATTCCTTCACCTCACTTTTTCCAGGATCAAGTAAGTGAAGAAGAAGAGCTTTCTGATGTTTTGTAACAAGAGCAAATATTTGTTGAACATGTGTAAAAATTGAAGTTGGGCGACAAGAGAGAGAGAGAGAGAGAGAGAGAGAAAGAAAGAATAAAAAAAGTTACAGGGAATTTTGATGGTCAATCTTATAGTGAATGCATGGGATTGAGGAGAGTCTTATCTACTCCAATAACATATGTATGTAGGTTATGTGTATGTAGATTTCTTGGGCTTTTCCCCCTTCAACACGTTTTCAATTCATGAATTAAAGGAAGAAGTAGGAAAGAAGGTGCACTGATCTAGACCATGATGGCTTGCCTGGTCCCTTTAATGTGATAATATGCTCTTGCTGCTGGAAAAATTCTACAGTTGTTTTACTCGTCTCTGCTCAATCCCTTTTCTTATGTGCATTAAATATATATGTACATAAGTCATAAATGTATATATTTTTTTAACATTTAACACATTGTATTAAAGCATTTTTTTTGAGAGTATACGATACATAGGAATTGTGAGTACATGTAGGAAATATCTAGTCAAGTGAAATATGTAGTACATGTGGGTTGAAGTAGTTAAAGAGAGAGAGAGAGAGAGAGAGAGAGATTCACAGTGGAAAAGTGAGGAGGATGCTTTTCGTACGAATGTTAGATTTTAGTTAGGAGGATGGTGTAGGAAGCGTAAACTACAAAACGTACACATTACTTCACTCACACATGACTCAAACTAGATAAATACCTGGACTATGTTGTAGTTAAGAAGTTGTACATAAAAGATGAATGTGTCTCGAACTATCTTATCGGGAATCAGTACCTGAAAAACCGGTACGAAGGCACATCATGAGACCCCTAGCAAATTACCCTCTCATTCCATGCCGTCATAACTGTTCGCTCCAACTTACCCTACACACACGATTATATCCCATGTCTATCTAACTCGTTAATCAATCCTCAAGTCATTAGTGGTTTCATGCAAAGTAAATTATGACTAACTAAACTTGCAAATGATTCATATTTTTTCTTCTTCTCCTTCTTCTTCTCACTCACTCTCTTTCTCTCTCTCTCTCTCCATAGCTTTCTCAAAACTCGGGGACCTTTAAAAATTCATAACATGGACCCATTCACACGTGGATATAATAGTAAGAGAGAGAGAGAGAGAGAGAGAGAGCTAAATCCTCCGTCATTATAATTATTTCTCCGTCACAGAAAAACCATCATAAAACAAATTACATGGTCGGATACATCCACTTGAGCCTCATCTCTCTCAAGTCATCTGCCCTCCACAATTTTATGTATCTACTAAAGAGAGAAAAAAAGGATGGATTTTCAAATGGATTTTTCCATAAAATCCTCTCAATTTCCATCAAAACCTTCCCATTACATCGTTTTTATCCTCAACCCCATGGATTTTTCCAGGATTCTCTCTCTCTCTCTCTCTCTCTCTCTGCAACTTCACCCCAATCATTGTGTCTGTGAGGGTGGGAATTATAGCAGATACGGTGGAAGATATTGGTAGCATCAACTCGTACTATTATTCCCATACGTTGAGACTTATTCCAAGTCATTTTTTTCTCAATTTTAAATTTTATCCCTTTTTTGAGGAGGGGGAATTCTCTGGTAGTTTCACAATTATTTTTACATGTTTGTATGAATTTAAGAAAAAAATATTTAAATCTTCCCTATTTTTCTCAATGAAACTACTGGACTTGGCCAGCTACGTCATAGTGTGAAAGGTACCCATGATACTTTTTAATTACATACCCGTACATTCCTTGGGCTCTGGATTAGCACACTTGCCTCCATTCCATTTAACTTATTGTTATTGTAGAGGAAAGGCAATCAGTTTTACTATAGGGAAGAAAACCGTATTAAAAACATGACCACCATGTCTCGGAGCTCTGAGGACTCAAGCATATAGGAAATATTAATTGTTTGGACGACCATCACTTACGAATTTCTATATAGTATGAAAAAAAAACGAGCACTTGATAGTTTCAAGGTGAGTTATGTTACCATAATAGCAGGAATCCTCCCTGCCCATCTGCATCTTCACTTCCTACTAAAATGACTTACATATATATACCCAAAGATATGAAGATCAAACTTGCAATAAGTATTGAGGTTAAGTGAAACCGAAGGAAATGATCAAAAAAATTGAAATCTATGAAGGAGGAGCTTGGATGTGGTAAGATTGATTTAAAGTGGATCCAAACGCAGTTTTGCGGTGTGCAGTTCGCCGAGGCTCGAAGCACTTTTCTAGCAAGCAAAAGCCTCTCGCTCATTTCTATTGCTTATTCCTAATAACAAAGTGCAGGCATGCATGGTCCTTTATCATTATCAGTAATAATACCCACTTCATCCATCTTGTCCTCCAACCATCCATCTCCAACTATGCATAGTCCAAAAAAGTCACGTACATACTCCATTTCTATAGAAACTATAGCACATACTATATAAAAAACATATGCAGGTGCTTTGTATATGAATCCATCTTTTAATGCCTGCGTAGACACACAAGCACACATAAACGCACTTTTATACCCTCAGACATTTCCCGCCTTTTACTTCTCATTTCCCCGAATAGAAAAGCACGTCTCACTTTGATCAGTCATAAAGATTAATATCCAAGGCTATTACTTGTAATACGTACAATTCTACATATATTATTCTCACTACTTTCTCTCTCCCTTCATGTTTCTTCCATGACACCAACCTCATCCCATGTTCTCAGATCGATATATAGGTAAAATAGTCTTCCATGTGTGCGTATATAAGGATAGATGATGCCCTAAAAAATACTAAAAGTGTAATTACATTTGATCCTTTCCTCCTTCCGTGTCAAGAAATACCTTGAAATCCTCCTTTCTAAAAGGAGTGAAAAAAAAACCAACGAGTCCAATAGTAATTTTACCTTACGGAATTATACACTTAACCTATTTTGTTTCCGATCTTCCTTCGTGGCACACACGTCAGCTATTACGGGGGCATGTATATGCTAAACTACTAGGGAGGAAGAATTCAATTAATATTAATTTAATAGCTACATCCCTATATAATTACACCTGAACTATATATCTCCCGCTATAAAAGTGCCCCATATAGTATTTTTAATCATTCCTTATGGACCATCGCTCTGCAAATCCCTTTTGTAATAAGAAACGCAGAAATTATTCCGGTCGCCCAGGCATTTCCAGCCTCCAGTGTATTCTATCTACCGCACCAATTACAACGAACATGTACATATAATTTCAAGAGAAATGGCTCCACTAATTAAGTGAACCTCCAAGTGCAAGAGAAGAAAATTGCAATAATATGTATTTTAAATTTATGTTAGTAGTCTTTAAATACGATATAATAAAGTTATTTGACTCCGCAGAAACCCTCGTTCCAAAAATATTTTGCAATATACTCGCAAAGCTTAGGGCTGAAATATTGCCAAAATGCATATATAGTAGTCTCCTAGCCCCTCATTAAATCCTACACTAAATTTCCCATTAGGAATTCCCACATTTTGTTCCCCATGTACTATAATCTCCTTCAAATGCATTTATACAATGATACCGCATTACTCGGGAGTCATTGAGCCTTGGTCACCAATAGAGTGAATGCCAATGAGCCAGAAATAATAATAATAAAATTTTAATATTATTATTTGTTTTACAGAGAAACAATTTATTTGACAATAATAAATTTGGATGTCACGTGTACCTGCGTATCTATCTATTTAACGCGACCATCATGAGCTACCCCATTACTAATTTCTCCCATAAATTATTCTATATATGCACATACATATATATAAGACACATACAAATACATATGTACATACATACGTTTATATACACATAAGAAATTCCAAGAAAAAAAAATAACCCCGTTATTTTTTGTCCCTGAGTATTTTATCACCAGCCAAAGAAATTAATGGGGGAAATTTCATAGTTTTCCTATTAATTTCAAATGTCATTTTAAGACTCGTTGAGGAGAAAAAAACCGGATTTGCTTGTAAATCTGTCAACACAATACCTATGGCTGTGATTTCCAAAGGGAGCAGAAGCATTCGACAGAATTCTTAATGGAGTAGTTTTCTACCATTACATTTCATTATAAGTATGTACACATACACGCACTCACTCCAAAAGACGAAGAAGGAGCAACATACGAGTAAAAGGAAAGTAAGAAGGAAAAAAAGTCATATAATAAATTGATGGAATTGATAAAAATAAAACTAAAAGCATGTGCTTTCACACCAGCACCTCTCAACTTCTCCAATGAGATGTTACTTTGCCAATAAAAACTATGAATACACTCAAGTACTCATATCCATAATAATTGTACATAAAACACCTACGTCTCCTTTACTTATACACATATTTCCATACACTATATCTATCCCTCTATATATATACTCACATAAAGGAATAATTGTCAAGGAGAAAAAAAAAAGTAACAAAAGTTATTCCCGTATTTATATTTAAGAGCTAAAAGGACACCACCCATTCCATATGTCTCTATAATAGAGATGAGACTTTGGGACGAAGATCCTTCCAAAAAGGATAAATTGAATGGTAATTGAAACCGGTTTCTGGCTTGTATTGTATTTTTATATGTACTTCCACTTCTACACACACACACACACACACACACACACGCTTATAATCACAAATGGTTACATAATGTACGGATACATTTTAAAAGTCCTTCCATCAAATAATCCGAATTACATAATGGAACTTGAGACTAAAAGAGAGACCACAATGAGACCATACGGGAAACCATCCTAGCCTTATTATGATATTTGCATTTACGCTCTTTTTCTATCCACACTTACGCTCATGTCGTGTGTTGTATGTCTTGAGAGAGGAAGAGATGAGAGTCTTCCCTGTCTCTAGGCATTTCTACTACATGAAGAAGAAGAGACATACAGAGAGCGAGAGAAACCTGAACTCTCCTCTTGTTCCTTCCACATTTCTTATCATCCCCGGTTTTTTGTCTCTTTCTGCCTTATTTCCCTCGTAAAATCCTGGTGTTAAGTTACCCTGATTTCCATTTTACAAGGAAACCGTTCACTTGTAGAAAATAATGTGACTGTCTTCTTTTCCCCTCCTTTTGTTCTTCTTCTTCTTCTTCTTCTTCTTCTTCTTCTTTTACGAAGAGAGCCAAAGAGAAAACAACATGATGTGAGTCACTTCCCTTACATATACAATTCTACTGTGCCCACATTCCCCCCCGAAATTCTCAGGAAGAACCTTGGTAGAAAAATCAACGATCGTCAAGTACTTTTATTGGTACATCTGTAACATGGCAAGTATGCACATGGAATTTGTACAGGGAAGAAAAAATAGTTGCAACATTTTTTTTGTCAGGGGAACTTCCCTCTTAAAAGTCAAGAAAGAGAGGAAGAACGTGAGAGAGAAAAGATTGAAAAAAATAGATTTCTATTTGATTCTGTACATCTTCCCATGAAATACACCATTTCTTGTACATGTAGGTACGAACCTTTGGGTCAATACAGTTTACATTGGGAAGATGTCACAGAGTGTACTGTGTAGAAGTACGAGGAGGAGGATTCCAAATATATCACTCCTTCCCTAAGGTGTGACTCAATGAAATACATAGTGTGAATACGAAACGTTCCATAGTATTTCCAATATTATATTCGAGTGTCTCTCTCTCTCTCTCTCTCTCTCTCTCTCTTTCTTTCTCTCCTTCCGCGAAAAGACTGGGAAAGAGAGATACCACGGGGAGTTTTTTTCCAATAGAATTTTAAAATTCCAGAGTAAAAGAGAAGAAACTACCTCAAACTACATAAAGGTATTAAGTGGAGAGCCAAAACGTATACAAGATAAGGCAAGAGTTCCCTCCCTGTTTACAAAAGATGCACTTAGTTTAAAAATGTACAAGCATACTGTATTACCGTTCGAGTACATATATACGAGTCTCCAGGAAGTAGTCGAAGTTTGCTATAGGAAATTGAAATGAGCATTTTTTCGCACTTTGCACTCCGCACTGGAATGCACTTTTCCGAGAAAAGAAATTGTAAGGACTTTGACGGGGAGAGAGAGAGAGAGAGAGAGAGAGAAAGATAGAGTATGTGCACTTTAGTATGTATGGACGGGGAACAAATAAAAATAATTCTACAAAATATATAGAGAGGACCGATGCAGGCAGAAAGGGAGAAAGAAAATTGTGTTGTTGTTGAAACAACTAAAACCACATTGGAGTCTGATAATGGCATCACCTTTCCTATATGTTCAAGACCTATGTAGTAATCAACACATATGCCCTGTAAATTCCCAAGGCCTATATTGTAGCCCTTTCCTTATATACCATTCCAATATCTCCTGACAGTCGTTATAGAGGCTCTACAAAGACAGTGATGTACTGAGAGAGGGAAAAAGAGAGTGAGAGAGAGAGAGAGAGAAAAAAACTAGTGATCTTGAAAAAAAAGAAATATCACCTCCCTTCGTCAATCCATCTTTCTTCCCACTCCACATTTTTTTATAGCTTCACACTTACAAGAAAATTTAACTGGGATTCGGTCCGACTCTCTCCCTGCCACAGGGTGGCATTAGAAAGTAATAATGGGTCCGACGATCTAAATTAGTAGGAGACTCCCATATTGTGGAATTCAAGTGGAAGTGCCGGAGGAATTTCCATTTCTACTCTTCTGACAAGCGGCTATCATTCCTCCAGATCAACCTGTCAACCCAGGCTGAATCAAGCCAGGAAATACTCTCATGTATATAAAAGCTTATGTATTAAAAAAAAAAAGGTAAAATGTTCAAGAATACTATTTTTACCATGAGATACACATAACATTTTTCATATACATAATGGAAGTAGTAGTAGTAGTATAAAAAAAATTATATGTAGTCTACTATCATTTTCGTATAAATACATTTGGAAATTTCACGGGAGTTTAGAGAGAGAGAGGAAAGAAGTTGGACAGTTGAGACAGGCAGGATGGTGGGTGAGTGTGAAACAAATATAGATTTTTTTCCCATCATTCTTCCCTTTAGCCAGCCTCAGACTATATGTTGTCACTAATTGGCGAATCTGAATGTGAGTGGAAGATTTATGAAGAGAAAATGTTTTTACCTTTTGGCTTATCAGGTGGCTGGGATTTCTCTCTCTCTCTCTCTCTCTCTCTCTCTGTGAGACTATGCGTGCGTGTGTATAAGCTCTCTCTCTCTCTCTGTTTAGGAAACAGAACCTGTTTATACTTGTCAAGGACTGGAGGAGACAGTTGTTGACAAAGTAGAACGATTCCCGCCCAGATTCCCAAAAAACTTCTCCCACCTCTATACAGTCACTCCTGGAACAACAGGGCGCTGCTTCAACTTCAACAAATCTACAAAAACCACAGACAAAAAACAATATTATCATATACAATAATATATGACTCACAGCTACACATTTAATTGCCCGTATTATTTTAAATGTGCTAACATACGAGTACATATATTCCATCAAAACTTATCCTATTCCCCAGAAACATCAACCACCACCAATCATAACCGCGAGAATTTTTTTAATTGGGAAAAAACTTTTTTTTTTAAAACTACACCATTGTTTTTATATACTCATATTATGTTTACATTGCACCTCCCTCACGCTACAACAAAATCCGCACTACCTCAAATCCCCAAACCTGCTTACCTTTTGAACTTTAGGTATTTTAAGAAAAGTGAATAATAATAATTATTATTATTATAATAAACTTTCTTATAAAAACTTGTATCAAAGACCAGCAGGTGTTTTTTAAGCATGCATATAATAAGCGTAAGCACAAATCTTTTTAAAGTTATCATAATTATTCACACAACAGGGATTATTATCAAATAGCTTTGAATAAAAGCTATACTAAAGTATAGGAAAAGTGTTTCAGCTTTTTTTATACTCACCCCCTTTGTCATTGAAACCTTTTGTAATATAATTGATTATCCGCAATACGCTATTCTATTGATTTTCCCTTTTTTATCACCCAAGGAAACACATATAATAACAAGTACCTTAATAATCAGTTTCAACCCATCATAATTCCCACTTTCAATTCAATTACTACGTCTGCCGAATGCCACGACTATCAAGAACCACCTATAGTTTTGTGGAATCCAACGCAACGGAGGAATTCACCCTTCAAACCTTCCAACATCCATTCAATGAGTGAGTAAACAGTGAAAATCCAAGAAACACATGTATAAAACCATGGCACGTTGAGATACGTATTTGTAATTATGTACATCTATGAATTTGCTCCCTCGGTATTTTATGGACATCAAAAAAAAAAAAGTACACGGCAACCTTGAAAGGATGAGGAAGGATTTAAAAAAAACGCTCCCATCATCTCTCTCTCTCTCTCTCTCTCTTTCTACCTGCATCCTAAATATGAGTACTTAGAGATAATCAGACTTGCAAAACTTCATAACCCAAACAGAGAGAGAGAGAGAGAGTTGAGGCGGTAACTGGTAATTGTAAGTTAGAGGCATGGTGAGATTCTTATCGTATTTAAACCTAAGGCGAATACATTAAAATAAAATACATCAAAACACATACATATGCAATCATTTACCCAACAAGCCTACACTTATGTACCAAATATGTACGTGCTATTAAGGAATTCCCCTTACAAATCCTACACATACACAAACACTCTCATGTGCTTAGATTTAATTAAGCACTACACTCTCCCATACAGGACAAGAATGCCAGGTTTGGCCACATGGAATGTGTTGGCTAAACAATAAGCCAAGAATAAGTGAATTTGTTCGAAAATCAAGAGAAAAATTGATCTTGTTCCAAGCTATTAAAATTACCTCAATAGTCACACTAAAAAGTATAAAAACTTGTTGAAATGGATTGGCATTATTCGGAACGTACGTGGTGGACAGTCGACTATTGTATTTACTTTTAACTTGGATTTTTCATCTCCTATAAATTCCACACAATATAACTCATTCATCTGTGCGGCTAATGAGTATGTACGTATGTAGGAAGGATTTGCCTATATGAGCAAGCATATATGGCTTGATAAATTCCTCCTTCCAGTTCTTTTCAGTATTCAATGAGCATTTGGAAAGTTGACTTTTATCAGAGAAGTGAGACCGCTAGTACAATATCATTAGTACTTGGGACCATTGTAAATCCTGCTCCTTTACATATTTCCAAATGGTTTACTCACAAGCTTGCTAATGGTCCATCCATACGGACCTTCCCTGTAATAATCTCACATACACTTGCCAAGTACATACCTATATGCCTTGCCCATAAATACTCATACTAACATATAGCAAAGGCTATTACACTACTACGTCTCATACAAATGCTTAAAAAATTTCCAGATGATACTTTTACCTCTTGATACGTACTACTACTACTACTACTACGTGAAAGAACAACATGACAAAATGCCACATACCAGTCAGCATAAATGCTACTAATGCACGTAACATTAACTTGTAAATGCTCGTCCAGACCACAATTGTAAGTTACAATTGCTTGTAGATCTCTGTAGTGGCGTACATAGAATCCTATAAAGTTACTTGTACATTTTTTCTTTACATTTTCCCCTTCTTGCTTGCCCGAAAAAAAAGTTGCGATGTAATTAAGCTTGTTTTTCGCAAGAGTCGTATAACCCCTGAATTTTTTCCCAACGGTCTGGATTCTCTCTCTCTCTCTCGCATGCTTCATTATATACGGTGCTCCGCATACAAATTATCAGGTTGTACGGTACCGGCCCATGTTTTCCAAACCACATATATTAGTCATGATGAATTCGCTGAACATGGAATCTCTCTTGGTTTTGCACAACATTTATCCTTTCTTCCATTTCTTTATTATCATATACACATATATGTACTATACATGAGTATATATGTAAATATACATATAAGCGCTCCCCATTGTATGATATACATAAATGTTATATGCATGTATAAAATGTGTATATTTGTAGCTTGAAGAAATTATAACATCTCGGATGAAACGAAAGGACTTGATGTTTTTTATGTAACATCATGTCTCTGCAATATGACCACATGAACTTGTCCATCTTGGAAAGAATGGATATCAATGTGTGTACATTTCTACAGTTTACAGAGGAAGATGAGAGGCATTGGTGGAACATTTTGCAAGTTTTATTTCGTGACAGAATTTACTACACGATATAAAGATGATACCTTTATGCTAGTGAACATTGCCGTTTCATTTTAAATTCCACACACATAAAAGTATTACAAGTTCCACTCGAGTTCAAATCCTATGGTGACTACAGTATAGTAAATAGTGTATGTTCCTCCATATGGAAGGAAAACTTGGAAAGAAATCTTCTTCGGAACATGAAGAAGGATCGTGTGTAGAGGAATTATTATTATTATAAAAGCTCTACCATAAGAATTTACAATATGTGTAAAGGAACATGGTTAGGAAAATATTTATGTATGGATAGGAGGAATCCCCTGTATAGAAATGTATATATGGTAAGTGCATAAAAATGTACAAAGTACAAGCGTCGTAAGAACATTGTAAGGAAAGGGGGATTTGGAGTGTAGGGAAAAATTACAAATGCATTGACGAGACGGGAAAATTCTCTCTCTCTCTCTCTCTCTCTCAGACAATCAAATAATGTTTCCAGGGAAAAAGTACCAACTCCCAGTCAATCCTCTCTCAACATGCACAATTATTATTATTATTCTGGTTATTAGTATTATTACCCCAACTATCTACATATCTATAAGGATGATTAACAAGTCATTTTTCCCATTTAACTCCTATCAAATCGAAAGAGAGAGAGAGAGAGAAACATCACACACTTTTATTTCAACTGACCATGAAAGGTTGGAAGGAGGGAATGATTTTGTCCACAAAATACTCTTTGGTTTCTCAATTTTTTTGATCAATCTTCTTGTTCTTGGTCTTCCTCACAGTCGAGGGTAATCATCTTCTTTGCATTTATTATTGCAAGAGTCTGGCCGGAGCCTTTATTTCAATTCATAGCACTTTTACCATTAGAAAGATCCCAGGGAGACCCATTTGTCCGGACATGCACGAGCATGCAAATTAGCTTGCAAATTAGTAATCTTCCTTTAAAAAGCTCCACACTCCTCATACATAAGAGTATACCTTTAGTATCTTCATATATAGCTACTATTATTTGTATTGTAGGTTTGAGGGTACAAAAATACATAATCTCGTTAAAATTCAAAATCAAAACTCTTTTGCTTACTCAATAAAAAGATACACGAGCCATAATGATGATGGAAAGAGCATGGAGAGTATTTTTCCAAAATTATAATAATACTAACGATATGTTGAAGAAATAAAATAAAAATTCCAATACTATTAAAGCACTTTGTACAATTTACAATTCCAACGGCTGTTGATCATATAGCAACATATGCATATGTACATACGTAGATATGAATATTCTGTGCATATATGCATGTCTTGGTTTATTACAAACTGGAGATTCACATTGATATTTTCCCTCCATTCTGTAATCCTCAGCTTTTGAGTGCGTAGTACATAGTATGTATGTATAAATGAGGAATGGGCGTTTGCTGTATTTGAATGGGATGAAAAAAATTATTGTCCTACTTGTTATTCTGGTCAGGTTTGAAAAATCAATACGTGCACATTTGCACATTTGCATTTTGGATTCAAGCCTTGATTTCCTTTGACGGCTTGAGGAATTAATTTCCTTTAAAAATTACAAGGGATAATTTAATATAGGAATCATCAGACGTGCTAATTATTGGATTATAATATGAAGCAATAAAAATTATTATTCATGATTTAATTCATAGGATTCGGAGTAGCTTGGAGTTTAGTTTTAGCCCGGTTGATTGTCAATGTATGTAGACCTAAAATAATATCATCCCCACACTCACATTTGCAAATATACAGAGCCCGTTGATTTCCGAATTGACACATGTTTCCCCCCTCAAAGGGGCTGGAACCACCTTAAAATCCACAGCTGTTACAGTTTTAACCAGTTGATGCAATCTAAACATGTAGATTCTAATATGCATATTACACTTGCTATATAAATCTACTGTGGTTGTCATGTTGGAGCCACACCTCAGGATTGGTAATCTTCACAGAAACTAACAAGATCCTGGTGACATCCTCTTACACTTGTTAGCCCTGCGGAATAGTTGAGGGGCTGCGGAGCTGAAAGTGTCACGGCACTTTAATGCACCGTTATTATATGTACAATAATAATCCCCTTTAAATCATTTTCTTTCAGGTATTACATGAGTATGAGCTGGAAATGACCACGGATGTAAAAACCAGGGATAAAATTCTCTCATGTAAAGAGGACCGCTTTTCTAATGTATGTGGCTTCTTAAAAAAAATCCTTCCTTTAGTACTCACTCACCAAGCTTGTCCCAACAAATACTTTTTTCAATTAAGTGCATTTGAATGGATTTAAAAAAAAACCGGATACTCCGGCAAGTATGACTCACAATAGCTTGTGTACTCACACTTACAATGTGTACATAGCTTTTGACGTCCCAAAACATTAATTCCTTTTATCCCCGCACTCCCAAAAAAATCCTCACATCCAATAATGCTCAACATCCATACACATTCTATAGCTTTTAGTTTAAGCTTCCAACAGTTATTGACGCTTGATTCTCAATCATTCTTGTTCATCATGACATAAGTAAGGGAAGGGAAATCCGTTAAAACAAAACCATTCAAATGAACCATATGCCATCATAATTCGGATAGGATTCAATGGAGAAACTTACCTGATCTTGCCACCAGCTCAGAAAATATCACAAATGTTTTCTTCGTAGCTTAACATTTTATTTTATTACTCTTTATTGATCTTATACTACTATAAAACTATACTAGTATAACAGAGGGAAATTCATATACATCGATATTATTTATACTTCCAATGGTAATGGTTCCTTGTACAAAAACTTAAAAGCAACTAATCACAAGTTGTTGGTTCTCCAGTAAAACACGTAATACAAATCGGCACCCATTAAAGGCTGCAGTATTTTTAGGACCAACTGCAGTATTTTTATTCCGTTTTGCAGTATTTTAATGGAAGCTGAAGTATTTAAATGGAAGCTGCAGGATTTAATGGAAGCTGCAGTATTTTAATGGAACCTGTAGTATTTTAATGGAAGCTGCAGTATTTTAATGGAAGCCGCAGTATTTTAATGGAAGCGGCAGTATTTTAATGGAACCTGCAGTATTTTAATGGAAACTGCAGTATTTAATTGGAAGCTGCAGTTTAATGGTACTTCCCGTATTTCTTTGTGACATGCAGTATTTTAACCGAAATAACAGTAGTTTACTGGCAGTTGTAGTATTTTCAAGAAGGATACACAAACTGTATGGACAAATTTGACCTTTTAAGGCCAGCTTGATTGCAAAAAAAATTCAATTTTAATATAATCGAAGGTTTCGTCGACTAAGCTTAACGCCACAATGACTCCTCTTCAATTTTTGCGGAGGCACCCTCGAAAGTATCAAACGTCAAGTCCAACGTCCTGGTTCCAAAATGAATGATGTTACAGAAGCAAAACTGCACATTTGTTAAACTTGATAACATAAGTTGGTTACGTTATGCATGGCATAATTTTTGGGATTAGAACCTTACCAAAATAAAATAAATCAGCTGGTCATCATCTGCGTTAAAATTGGTTTTATATCATTATATTTATTATTATCGAATTCAGCGTAGGGAATTGGAACTTCACGCAAGTTAACAGAATGACCTTCCGGGGGGGGGGTGTTGGTAATTTCCCCCGTCGCTATGTTTGTGTATTTTTCTTCCCTCGAGATTTGGTCACTGAATCTTGTGTTTACTTATTAACGTCACAAGTGCCGTCAATGACTAGCTTCGCGAAAGATGTCAGTGCACTCATTGTAACATAAAACAGATAATCTCAAATTCGAACAAATACTGGCCGTTCAAATGCTCCGAGGTGTGAATAAGAAGCTGATTTATCAAAATAAAAAACCTTATCGATGAAGACGATCAAGGAACGAGAGTCAATTCGTAGTTGTTGCAGCTGAATATATCAGTGCAATCTTCATTTTTGTGCATTCCAGTTAGTTACGAATTTGATTCAATTGAATACTGCAGCTTCCAATTAAAT